>CP092866.1:121420420-121508338 GCA_030710605.1 Cordylochernes scorpioides
ATTGTACGTATATGTAGCTGAATATATATTAACATATAGGCTATTCTTGTCTAGGTAAATTGATGTTTGTTACAACACACTCTCTTCTCTTCCAAAACTTCTGAATATACCATCTGGAAAACTGTGCATATATGTAGATAAATATATAGATTTACATATATATGCTATTCTAAAACAAGGGGGTCGGTGGAAGGATGATCTAAACCAAGCATGTCAAACTCGCGGCCCGCGGGCCTCATGCGGCCCACAACGAATAAATTTGCGGCCCACCAGACTATATATTTTAATAAAAAAAATAATAAAAATTTGTAGACTAATTTTTAAAAATTGTAATTATACATAATTTATTTATTAATAACGAACCACTGGTCGCCATACATAAGTCGTAAGTTTTGATAATAGATACCTACATACATAACGTATGTACATCGCCATAAGTATTGTGTGCCTTAAAGTTTAAAGAAAATATTCTTTCGGAGTACTAGAAAAAAAAATTGAAGAAATATGTCAGTTTTTAATAACCAAGAATCAAAAGACATCGCTTTGTTTTCTGATCAAGTATGGTTGCAAGATTTTTCCTTCATGGTTGACATAACAAAACACTTGTCGGATTTAAATTTGAAACTGCAAGGAAAGGATCAAATCATTACCAACATGTGTGACCAAGTTAATGCATTCAAATGTAAGCTAGTTCTTTGGGAAAAGCAGTTGAAAAACGAAGATTTAATGCACTTTCCGACATGCAACATGTACAAATCAAGTTTAGGTGAAACTGCATCGTATCAAAAATATGCGGAAAAAATTTTAAGTCTTAGAAATGAATTTGAAACAAGGTTTTCTGATTTCAAATCTTTGGAAGGCAAGTTTACTTTGTTTTCTTCGATTTTCTCGATAAGTATAGAATCAGTACCTAATCATATGCAAATGGAGGTAATAGATATCCAGTGCGATTCAGATTAAGAGGCAAAATTCATTGAAGTTGGCGTTTCTGAATTTTACAAATATTTGCCAGCCAGATTTGAAAACACTCGAAAATTAGCATATGAAATTATGTCCATGTTTGGAAGTACTTATCGGTGCGAGCAGTTATTTTCACTTATTAAAGGAAATTAGCCTCCAATCAGATCGAGAATTACTGACGTTCACCTTGGGTCAGTTTTGAAATTAATCACTGCGAACAAGATTTCCCCCGAAGTAGGAAAGATGGTAGCAGAAAAGAGATGCCAAATATCAGGGAGAAAATATTAACTTTACTTTCTTTTTTCTTATTAGTATTTTTAAAAATAAACCTACATAAATGTTACTATATAAATTTAATTACTTGTTTTCTTTTTTTGCGGCCCACATAATCTTATTACTTTTTTATTTGGCCCGTGTTAGGATTTGAGTTTGACATGCTTGATCTAAACCATTGGTTTTCGACCGCTATGACCCGGGTTCGATTCCCGCATTGGACACTTTTTTTCTGATTAAAAAAAAAATGCTCCAATGGCCCCTGATTCTTGCAAAAATCCAACCCACCAATGAATGCAAGTAAACAAACGGGACTCTGGTACATTTGTAAGTACAAAGTTTAACTGCTTTTCACATGTGTAGATATGTGGTGCACTTACAGTAAAAGCAGTCGCCTACTTCTACCCACCATGATTATCATGGCCTGTACCACGTGTTCTAAGGATAAGCAAAAAAAAGAAAACAATAAGTACACCATTTCGGCTATTTTTAAGGTTGTCTCAAAAGCTCTTGGTTTTCTTATTACTTGACGAATAATATTATTACGGCGAATACATAATAATACAATTACTTTATACATAATACAAAGACATTTATACATCACAGCGAATTATATTGGTATTTCAATTTTTTGCAGGTCTTTACGAACTTTTGGGATAACCTTGTATGATCGTTATAGACTAATAAATATTATTCATAATATATTCTGAGTCAATGACCCAGATTCTCTCAGCTTCTCCCCTAGTGAATGATTGTCAGGCCAATATATTGCTTCAACAATAGTTATTAGTAGTCATAAAGGTTTTCCAATTGATATACCATTATTTCTATTCTCATCCTCGTTTGTTATTTATTCTTCAGATTTTTATTTAAAAAACAAAGTAGGCATATCCTGAACAGGAGCACATGTGCTTTTCAGAAGGCAGAGAACCATCTGGTGGAACCGAAATCAACTAAACATTGATTTAGCCTGTTACCTGATATTTGGCCAACCCAAATTCTTGCTAAATCAAGAAAAGCCATCCACGAACGTGTTTCACGCTGTTGGCGCTCGTCAGCTTCACTTTAGAGTGAAGGGGGTCGGTGGAAGGCTGGTTAAACCGTTTGGTTTTCGACCGCTACGACCCGGGTTCGATTCCCGCATTGGACACTTTTTTTCTGATAAAAAAAAAATCCTCCAATAGCCCCCGATTCTTGCAAAAGTCCAACCCCACCAGCGAGTGCAAATTACCAAACGGGGCTCTGGCACATTTGTAAGTGCAAAGTCGAACTGCTTTTCACATGTGGTGCACTTATAGTAAAAGCAGTCGCCTTCTACCTACCATGATTATCAAGGCCTGTATCACGTGTACTAGGGATAATTAAAAAAAAATTAGAGTGATAATAAGATACAATAATAATAAATAATATTTGTTGAAGCGTTCTTCATTGGGTATTTATTCATTGGGGAGAGGCGGCCTCATGTCAGAGGCGGCCATTTCTTTTGGAGCTAATTCGGCCTGCCTCTGAGTAGTGCTCCCAGTCTTAATGACAAAGGCAGATGCATTCTACTTCATCCAGATATGATTGAGTGGAGATAAGAAAGAAGAAGAAGAGAAAAATAATTCTAGAAGAAGGAATTAAAGTTAACAGTGACAAGATTCATTTATTCAAGAGTTATATTCTTGGCAAAATTTCGAGCTATGACATCCTTCAACAGGCTGTTATAGCCAGATATAGTAGCCTGTTAAAGGACATCATAGTCATTTGCTTATATATTGTCAAGAAGCTCCATGGGACACCTGTCAATCATCCCTGGACTCCGGGAGGGACCACAGGTGTGAGGGGTTCTCGGAACCTTATCTGCAAATAAGGAAAACGGGACGCCTCGGTGGCTGACGCCGTTCATTATTTATTATCTTTACCTGGGGATAAGTTGTTTTTGTCATCTGTCTCTCTCTCCCTATAAATACCTCTTGTAAATAATTTTATTGGAGAACTAAAAGGTAAATACCCTTTATAATAAATTAATTATCCCCAAATTTGCCCTTGCTTTATTTATCTCCGCGACAATATTGTTGAACCAAGTTACAGCTTTGCAGGGTCATCGACCTTGGTTTCCTCCTTCTTAGTGTTATACACCGAGCGGGTTTCCATACTTAAAGCAAATAAAGAAAAGTAAATAAAAGTAAATTATCTTCTAAAGAAAAGTAAATAAAAGTAAATTATCTTCTAAAGTTACTCTGCAATTTGCTAATTTCATATAACATAAATAAAGACCCCATCGCTGTTATATTTGATTCTATTTTAAAATCTGTTGAATAAAGAGACGATAGGAGAAAAAATTGATCACTGGAGGAATTTATTGAACAAGGAATTTAGATTCAAAGTCACTAACACTCTAACTAACCTAAGTCTAAAAGGAAGAGATTGAAACTGATTTATTACAATGTCCATATAAGATTATATAAGGTTAAATACATAAAATGAATAAATAAGATTAATAATGATAGATATATGAATAAATAGATATAAATAGATAAAATAATTGCTAAATATACATATATACAAGGTGAGTTCATTAATTTCAAGGACTGGTTAAAATATAAAATGGATAAAAAAGCTAAAGAAAAATTTTATACAGAGTAAATATTGGACATTCGAGCACACCTGACTGAAAGCACGAGTCTCGTGGCGCACGTGCCGATCTAAAAATAGAACAAAACAACTTCCTTGTAAGGTTCGCATTTCTAATTTTAAAATGGCCATTTTCGAAGAGCAGAGAATCTGCATTAAGTTTTGTTTTAAATTGAAAAAAAAGTGCTACTGAGACGCATGAATTGATTAAAGAAGCTTTTGGCGATGCAGCTTTATCCCGTTCAAAAACTTTTGAATGGTTTTCACGCTTCCTAAAAGGTCGGGAAAAGGTAAACGATGATCAGCATACTGGGCGTTCAAGATCATGTTGTATACCAGTATATAAATATATATACAAGGTCTTCATTGGTGGCGCCCAAAGGAAGAGAGCATAAAACACACACACGACAAACAAACTACATTATTTACAAGTATTTGTATATACAGTAACACATCACAGAGAAACAAAAAGAGAGAGAGAGAGTCACTGGTTAAACAATAATAATTCTATTATTGTCATATTCAGAAATATGCACGAATTGTCAACAACAACAAAAAGGAAATAATTAACATTAGTTAAAACAGATTTTTGGATGAAAAAAGTCCACTCCAGTAGAACCCGTATGTATTTTTTTCAAATCTATGAATATATTTTTCTGCTAATAAATTAACAACAATATCATCATCTTTAATTTCAATGATATATTTGTTGTTTTTTCACGAAATAGATAATAAAACCACTGAAGTCATTCTTATAAAGATAAATAGATATTTGATACACTATTCTCCATCATTGCTGCTAAAAAAACATTGGAAATTTTACATGTATATAGATTAAAATGAAAGCCATTAAAAGCTTTAAAGTTGACAAACAACAAACTACTTTGCATATTTTAAAGTTTAAAAATTATCATAATTATTATATGCTAACTAAATAACCTAGCTTCTACCCGAGTAAATGTTTGCCAGACGAATATATTGTTTTAATATTTATTATGATTATATTGTGACGAAGAAATAATTAATATTTTATATTTTAATTTAATTATTCAATGAAAATATTTAACAGATTATATAAATATATATTACTCTGTTTATGTAAAATAATGATCAAAATATTTCTTTGCTTGTTTGCTCGATATTCTCTAGCTGTAGATAGTTTTGTTGAGTTGTTAATAATTGTCGACTGGTGACGTCATCAATAAATACTTTCACATCTCTAATATACAAAGACTTAATTTCTACACTACAATATCATTATGAATCTAACCAGTAGTCAGAAGTATATATTCCAATTAATATAGTAGTATTATATATATAACTAACATAATTCAAATTATTTCATTTTAGAATGACAATTAGATATAATCATGATAAATAATATTTGTTAAAGTCTTATTTGGTGGGCAAACATTCACTAGAGTAGAACTCGGACCAAGCAGGGTTAATAAATAAATGTAATTTTTTATTGACGTCTTAGATTGACGTTATGTGGCGCTGAGTTTGTTGTTAACACACATTAAAAATTGTTATAATACCTTGATAAAGGTTGGCGTTCAACCAACTAAAATATTGGTAAAATAAATTTTTTTTTGATCCAATATATGCCTTTTTAATTAAATAACTGTAATTAATATTATTCAACTTTTTTTATCCTTAGTAAACGTGGTACTGGCCATTATAATCATAGTGGGTAGAAGTTGGCGACTGCCTTTACTCTAAGTGCACCACATGTCTACACATGTGAAAAGCAGTTCGACTTTGCACTTACAAATATACCAAAGCCCCGTTTGGTTACTTACACTCGCTGGTGAGGTTGGACCTTTTCAAGAATTGGGAGCCATTGGAGCATTTTTTTTATATCAGAAAAAAGTACCCAATGCGGGAATCGAACCCGGTTTGTAGCGGTCGAAAACCAACGGTTTAGACCAGTGTCGGGCAACCTTTTTCGAGTTGCGGCGCACTAAGCTTAATTTCTTTTTTTTCGCGGCGCACCTGTGGTTCTCACTATAAATTTCTTCGTATGTAATTAAAATACAACAATAAATACTAGTAAAAATTTAAACATATATATCACATTTTATTAATTTTCAATATTAAATTAACATAATCAATGCGAGCATTGCGATTGTTTTTGAGAGCATATCAAATCAATACGGGGATCTACTTGTGAAAGACAAACGCGCATCTCCTCATCTATCATTTGAAGTCTTTCGCGCTTCTTAGACTTCATTTCTGTGAGTGTTGAAAAACCTTGCTTACACAGGTAGGAACTTCCAAATGGCAACAATGATTCGATGGCCGCATTACTAAGTTTAGGAAATTTGGAGTTTAAGCACAACCAAAACTCAGATAGCTCCTTTTCAGTGAATAGTCTTTTGAAAACTAAATCGTTTTTTAAATCAATTAAGTTTTCTTGCATTTCTTCTTCCAGATGTTGAATTTCACAGTGCATAAATGGGTTAACTACCCATTCCATCTTTTCAACGTCTAAGTAAGGAAAATATTTATCAAAAGAAGCGGATAGTAATGTCAAAGTTTCTTCGACTTCTTTTTTGATAATAGATTTTGATGGATTCTCTTGAACCATCGGAAAAGATGCAAAGTTTTCTTTAGCAATGTTTAAATTCCATAAACTGAGTTTTTCCTTAAACGCTTTCAACTTGGTGGAGATAGTGATAATGTTCTCCTGAGCACCTTGCAAATTTAAATTAAGGCTGTTTAATTTGTCGAAAATATCACCCAAAAATGAAACTCGTAACCACCAAACATCACTCATCATGAAAGGAAAATTAATCTCTTCGTTATCAATGAATGCCATTATTTCATTTTTCATTGAAATAAATCGATTTAAAACTTTGCCTTTCGACAACCATCTGACTTCAGTATGAAACAATAAATTTTTATAATCGGAATCCATTGCTTCACAAAATGTTGAAAAAAATTCTCGATCGAAGAGCATTTGATTTGATGTAATTGACTACTTTGACAACTTCATCTAGAGTTGTGACAAGGATGGGAGGAACCGACTTTGACACTAACATTTCTCTATGAATCATACAGTGAAAAAAATTGATATTTGGATTTTTTTTATGACATGTGCTATCAATCCCTTTCTTGAACCTTTCATAGCTGGAGCTCCATCCGTACAGACGCTAACACAATTTTCCCATCTCAAGTTATACTTCATAGCATTTTCATCAACTAATTCAAAAATGTCCGCACCAGTCGTTCTTTGTTTTAATTCTTTAGAAAAAAAGTAGTTATTCACAATTTTTCCTGTATCGACGAACCTCAAAAATGCCAGCAATTGAGCTTTATTACTAATATCTGTGGTTTCATCAAGCTGTATAGCCCATTTTGTTGATGAATCATTAAAAGATTGTTTTATTTGCAACTCAATATCTTCTGACATATCTTCAATTCTTCTCGCAATAGTTTTTGATGATAGTGGAATTTTCGTAACCTTCTCCATAGCATCATTCGTTAACATACATCCAGCCACAATTTTTAAAGCAGGCAAGATAATTTCCTCTGCTTCCGCGTGAGCTTTCTTCTTTCGAGCGATGAGTTGAGCTATCATGTAACTAGCTGTTTGAGCTTCATCTGAGGTGGTCATAAATTTCTTGAATTTTTTGATTGCTTTTGAAAACTTGATCGTATATTTTCAAAGTAGCTTATTGGATTGTTCATCTGCCCCCGATGATTTGTCTCAATATGTCGAAGTAGTTTACTTGGCACCATTGTTTCGTTGCTGAGGGTTTTTGGCAAATTAAGCAAAACGGCAGTGATGGATCATTAACAGATGGTATAAATCCATATTTGAGATAATCTTCAACGTATTTCCTCTTATTTCCAGTTGATTTTACTATTTTCTTATCTTCTTTATTTTCGTTTTGATTTTGTTTATCACTGGCACCTTCTCTAATTAGAAATCTCTCCATCTAGTTTTGAGAGAATTTAGAAAACACACAAATATAATAATAAAATGTTTAAATAAAGTTACCTTGAGTTAAAAGTGAGTGAGAATTTCGTAACAAAAATATTTTTTTCCTTTTTTAACCAACAGATTTTACGGTGTACAAAACTTATTGTGTGAATGTGTGTGTATTTTACAACATGCAAAAAAAAAATGAAGAATTACTACAGCAATACTTTGACGAAAACTACGAATAAATTTTTAAAATAAATTTATAATTTTTTTTTTGTTTTCTTTTTTTTAAGCTTTGTAGCTTTGAGTCTCTATTAATAAACAGCTGTGACAAAGATTGTAAATGACGGTTAAGTTTGGACATATTATTTTAAAAATTAGGTATTTTCCCGCAGTATGTATTCAACTTTATTAAATAAAGTTGTTTTCGCGGATTGTTTTTTTTTTTAACTTATGATTTTAAATAGGTACGTACCTATTTGCATTTTTATTTTTTAATAATGGCACGTGCCAGTTATGTACGTCAAGATTATGTACATACGTTATATGAAATATAAAATTATGCAAACTGTTGTAATTATAATACCAAAATAAGTTTTATATAAAATGAAATTTGCTTTTTTTTTAATTTCATTTTTTATATGAAAATTTTTGAAAAAAAATATTAAAATTGAATAAAAATTATAAAAAATATTTTTTGAAACATTATGTTTAAATTTAACCAAAAGTTCTAAATACCTACAAAAATGTTCGCGGCACACCTAGAATTATTCGCGGCACACCAGTGTGCCACGGCACACCGGTTGCCCGACACTGGTTTAGACCATCTTTCCACCGACCCATCATTCTTTAACCTAAAGCAGAATATTGTTCTATAAATTTACGTTCAAATGAAAATAAACTCAGTGAAAACCAGGTATTTCTCCAGTTAATTCGGCAAGTTATAAACATTTTTATTTACTTTGTCATGATTCTATCTTTTTTGATACATTCAAAAAAAAAAATCTAAATAATTGCATTGTCATCGCGTGTGAGCAAGTTGTAAAAAAATATGAAATATCAAAATTTATATAAATCGCTTCTATATATGTGACAAATACAAATGAGGACATAGATGTCACCATATATATGGGGAGAGTAGATAGAATAATTTTATAAAACATTATATCTTGATATAGATAAAGAATTCTTCCTGATTTGAAATTAAACGAAAAAATATGGCGAAGGAAGACGAGTTTCTTTTATTGATGATTAGGTGCAAGCTTTCGGGTAAAAACCTTCAACAGGCGAGAAATGAAGCGCAACTTATAAATATTTGCATCATAGTTCTTATAAGTTATGCTTCATTTCTCGCCTGTTGAATGGTTTTTACCCGAAGGCTTGCACCTATGCATCAATAAAAGAATCTCGTCTTCCTTCGCCATGTTTTTTCGTTTAATTATATCTTGATTTTCTGGTGTTTTTTTCACATTATTAAACAATTGGTAAAGTAGAAAATCCATTAGTGAAAAGTAAAGTCTCACATGCAACATGTATACTTTATTTTTAGCTTTGGGGTTCGGTGGAAGGCTGGTTAAACCGTTTGGTTTTCGACTACTAGGACCCGAGTTCGATTCCCGCATTGGACACTTTTTTTCTGTTTAAAAAAAATGCTCCAATGGCCCCCGATTCTTTAAAAAGTCCAACCAAACCCACCAGCGAGTGCAAGTAACTAAACGGGGCTCTGTCACATTTGTAAGTGGAAAGTCGAACTGTTTTTCACATGTGTAGATGTAATATAATCCAAAGTTATTACACTGCAATATTTGATGTATTACACTGTTGTAGAATCCTGTCGACTTAACCGTTCTGTGACAATATCGTTGCAGAATTTCTTGTTGTTTGATTTGAATGGTGAGGATTGGTTGAAACGCAGTCGTTTGAGTGGAAGTTTAAACATACAGTTAGGAATAATCAGGACACGTGATGGGGTTTGGAAATAAAAGGCAACTGGGTTAGAGGGAAGAAAGCTTGAGAAGAGCGGAGCGGGTTTTGATTGTTCCTTATCTGATCACATGGTGGTGATTGACTTAGCTATGAGCTGAGCTGAGAGAGAGATCTCTAGAACAGATGTTACCTTGGTGGGAGCAAGTCGAAGGCTGATCCGAACTCGGTGGGAGCCAAGTCGCTACTGACAATTCTTGCTTTTCGATTTAACACCACGAGTTGGCTTCTTTCCCATTGGTCGAGGGATAGAACGTGCCCGTTTTACTATTGGTTGACCTACTTAGTGGTTGCTTCCTAATTGGACCGGCGGCTGCTTTGATGGAAGATACGCCCGGCCTGGGTCAGGAAGTATCGTGTTAGTTCGACTCTATTTTACTTCCGCGGTATCAAATACGTCCGGTCTTGTTCCGGAAATTGGGCGTCTCTCAAACTTTTATAACTTCTGGTCACCAGATACGTCCTGTCTTGTCCGGAAATATTGGTTTAAACTTAGCTCGCAGGGTTTCCGGGGTCAGAAGGTTAACTGTGACGTTATTAATAATTATGTTCTCTTCTAGATCTACTTCCTATGTCTTTTTGTTACTTTCTTTCCTCCAGTTACCTTATTCTTTATTAAATCTTTGAAAATCATACATTGTACATGCATAGTGGGTCGGGGGGCATACAATTATATACAAATTATGACAGATGCGCCCCCTACATGTGAAGAATTCAAGAAGGGGTTAGCCTGAGAGAATTCTGTAAGGTGAAAAATAATTTTGTGGGAAAATTAGTTGTGGGTATTGAGAGTCTATATACAAGCATTGGTGGCGATATAAGAAGTAAAATAGAATGGTGTTGATGATATAGGTTGAGTGTAATTAATAGAAATCAAAATTTTTTAATTGTAAGAAATCAAAATGAATGCTATGGTACATAGTGGATTAAAAAGAAAAGAAAATGCGCCTAACTAATTTCTACTCGAAATTGGAGATAACAACGAGGGAGTTCTATTAGGGCTTTTGAGAAATCAAAAAAATAAAAATGAAAAGTTGGAAGAAATCAAAGTAAATGCTTGGTTGCATGGTGAGAAAAAAAATGCTTTGTTGCATGGTGAAAAAAAAAAAGAAAAATGCCTAACTAATTTTTGCTCGGATTTTGGGAAAAGAAATCGAGGAAATTTCATAAGGTCTTTTGAGAAATCAAAAAATAAAAATAAAAATAAAAAGTTGGAAGAAATCAAAGTGAATGCTTGATGCATGGTGAAAAAAAAAAAGGAAAAATGCCTAACCGAATTCTCGCTCGAAATTGGGAATGGAAATCGAGGGATTTTTATTAGGTCTTTTGAGAAATCAAAAAATAAAAATAAAAATAAAAAGTTGGAAGAAATCAAAGTGAATGCTTGATGCATGGTGAGAAAAAAAACGAAAAATGCCTAACTATACTCTACTCGAAATTGGAAAAAAATCGAGGGAATTCTATTAGGTCTTTTGAGAAATCAAAAATAAAAATAAAATTTCATAAGGTATTTTGAAATCAAATAAAAATAAAAAGTGGTTGAGCGAAATCAAAGTTGAGTGCTTGGAGAAAAAAAAAAGAAAAATGAAAAATAAAAAGGTTTCAACAATAAAGGATGATTTAATGTTTTTAGTTTAACCGAAAATCAATGAGTTTTCGTTGATAATTGAGTTATGGCAATATAAGCTAAGTGGTAAATAGAATGATAATTGATAAATAAAAATGATAATATAAACTAATTGGAAAAAAAATATGATAATTAATGATTAAAAGTGATAATAAGTTGAATAAATTGATAAATTGATTATATATTTAAATTTTAATTGAGAGAAAATAATGAAAATGATTAATATGAAAAATAAGGTGTATTGGTTTGAACCCTTTTGTATCTACATGCCCTATAAATTTTTTAATTGCTCAATTATGCCCTATAAATTTTTGTCTTTGTGTGTGTTGTGGAAAATGTTAGAAGTCTGTTGTGTAAGGAATGTGTGTGCGTGTACCTTGTTTGATTTTCGAATGACAGTCGATTTGATTGACATTGTAAGAGTCGATGCGCAGGCTTGAATTGGAATCCAAAATCGGTGGCATAGAGAGGTTCCCAGTTGACCTCAATAGGGGTCCTTCTCATTGTAATTAGAGATACGGAAGTGGGGTGTGTCGGGCAAAAGAGAGGGAATGAAATTGGATGACATATAGGAGTTCTCAGCTTGACCTCGATTTAGCTGCTGGTCGAAGGAGGGTAATTAGAAACCGGCCATGGAACGTGGGGGCAGCAAGACTCCCTCTCTATTTGCACGTAATTGAATCCGACAGTGGGGGGACTACGTTTCCTGTCCGCCTGATTGATTTTGTGTGCGGCATATTTTGTGTACGAATTGTTTTGTTTGTAGGTTGGGTCGGTGTTTTACGTAGTGTTGGTCGGATTCATCGATTCTTCTAGCGAATCGGCAGGTGGGGCAGGTTTTCACCTGTTTTGCGATGTCTTGTGTCATGTGTTATGTTCTGCCAATACATTGTGAAGAGATGAGTTGGTGTAAGTTCGACGTTATTTGTATTTTGAAAAGCCGGATGTTGTATCCATTTATTAAATCGAATGGTCGTTGTGACTTTAGTAAAAAATGCTATTCAGTGATATTAGAGTGGAATTGAGTGAAAATGAGGCTTACGACGTGAACACGTGTTGAGTGGAGACGTGTCACAGGCGTGGTGAAAGGCGTCTGTGGCCTGAAATGAAGAGTTTTGTGGGGTGACCTGTGACACGAATCGAGAAAAAAAAAATTGTGAATGAAAAGGTGTCACGCGAAGTCCTTGTTTGTACAAAATCTAACCTGTTCTCACTATGAACAACAAAATTTATTAAAGTCATATATCGAAATTTCTATTGTTAGTGTATATGGCACCTTTTAAGGTGAACATTTTTTTAGTGTTTTGGGTAGACGAGATGATTGTTACTAACGACGGTGCATGCGTTTGTTGGTTGTTGTCGTCTTTTGGCGCGAGTGTCGCGCTTGTTGGGCGGGTTGTGCGTGTTTGTTAGCGTGACGACGTATGGTCATGTATGGATTTTGTGTGGTAAGTGTGTGAGCTGTGTTGGTGTACGGACACTTTTTTGGGCATTATTGGAATTGTAGGTTGGAGTCGTGGTGGCTTTATATGTTGTGGGCATGAAAAGTTGCGTGGTGTGAGATTAGAATGGTGGCATGTAAAATTTTGAGGTTTGGGCAATGAATGCAGGCAAGGGTTTCCATGTGTGAAAGCTTTGTGTGCTGTACGAGTCCTTTGGGACAGGTTTTGGTCTAGCCCGTGCGTGCATTCATTGAGTACAAGGTTAGATACATGATTAAAGGGGTAGGTAGGTTTAGATAAGAGTTCAAAGTCAATTCTTGACGCCATAGGGGGGGTGCCTACCTTAGTCTCGAAAAGTCTGCTCGGCTGGGGTGTCTCTGGCTTGACTTGGTTGTTGTGGACTCGGGACTGGTGATTTTGGGACTGCTCGCACCGTCCGCACTTTTTCGTGGGCCGTCGGGACTGGTCGATGTCGGCATTCGCTGTGCCAGTGCCTCGCGCCGCAGAACTTGCAGTTGGACGGCGGAAGAGGTGCATTCCATGCACCTGGGCGTCGGGGTGTGCTGTGATACGGGTACGGCATGGCGGTGGATGACTCCTCGGTGATCGGTGTCCGGTCTCGGTGACACTTGCCTGGGGTGGTGGCACGTGCGTCGGCTGCCGCGCTCATCTCGCCTTTCGGTCGGCGGGGGGTGTGGGCTGCTCCGGGGGTGGCGCTACGGAACGTCGTTTGTAGTTGAGTGGACCTTGCTCCTTGAAGTGCGGCGGTCAGCTGCAAGATTATTGTCGCCAGGGTGTGTTTTGTCGCTTCGCTCGTTGCCAGTTTCTTCCCTCTTTCTTTCGTAGGGTTGTCCGTTTTTACGCTTATGGGGTCCTGATTTAATTCCATCTCTTTATCCTGTCGACTCTGTGTAATATAATCCAAAGTTATTACACTGCAATATTTGATGTATTACACTGTTGTAGAGTCCTGTCGACTTAACCGTTCTGTGACAATATCGTTGCGGAATTTCTTGTTGTTTGATTTGAATGGTGAGGATTGGTTGAAACGCAGTCGTTTGAGTGGAAGTTTAAACATACAGTTAGGAATAATCAGGACACGTGATGGGGTTTGGAAATAAAAGGCAACTGGGTTGGAGGGAAGAAAGCTTGAGAAGAGCGGAGCGGGTTTTGATTGTTCCTTATCTGATCACATGGTGGTGATTGACTTAGCTATGAGCTGAGCTGAGAGAGAGATCTCTAGAACAGATGTTACCTTGGTGGGAGCAAGTCGAAGGCTGATCCGAACTCGGTGGGAGCCAAGTCGCTACTGACAATTCTTGCTTTTCGATTTAACACCACGAGTTGGCTTCTTTCCCATTGGTCGAGGGATAGAACGTGCCCGTTTTCCTATTGGTTGACCTACTTAGTGGTTGCTTCCTAATTGGACCGGCGGCTGCTTTGATGGAAGATACGCCCGGCCTGGGTCAGGAAGTATCGTGTTAGTTCGACTCTATTTTACTTCCGCGGTATCAAATACGTCCGGTCTTGTTCCGGAAATTGGGCGTCTCTCAAACTTTTATAACTTCTGGTCACCAGATACGTCCTGTCTTGTCCGGAAATATTGGTTTAAACTTAGCTCGCAGGGTTTCCGGGGTCAGAAGGTTAACTGTGACGTTATTAATAATTATGTTCTCTTCTAGATCTACTTCCTATGTCTTTTTGTTACTTTCTTTCCTCCAGTTACCTTATTCTTTATTAAATCTTTGAAAATCATACATTGTACATGCATAGTGGGTCGGGGGGCATACAATTATATACAAATTATGACATAGACATGTGGTGTACTTACAGTAAAAGCAGTCGCTAACTACCCACCATGATTATCATGGCCTGTACCACGTGTACTAGGGATAAGCAAAAAATATTTTTTCAGCTTTATTAAGGTAAAACTTTAATGAAGCTTAATTTTACCTGTTGTATAAACAAGTTGGCAAACAGGCCAATATTTTGCTATAGTAATAAAAGGGCATTATTAACAAAATTAATGTAGAATATTTTTGCTTCAGGTTTTTTTACCCCAAAATAAGTAAATTAGCCTGATATTTAGTTTTTTAAAATTCTGGGTTAGAATTCTTCCCAGATCTAGCCATCATTTTTATATTCACAAAATTTATAAATAATTATTGATTTAATTTGAATAAGCTTTGAATATCCTATATTTTGAACTGAAAATTTATCTATACAGGGTGCGGTAGATAAGTAATGAGACTGGCCGCCGCGCGGCGCCCCAGTCGCTCGCAGTGCGTTCTCCACCTGCAGGTGGTGGGGAATCTGAGCTAACAATAGAACCGGTTCGCAGTCGCGTCGTAGCTCTGGCGCAGTGAGGGTCGAGCTTCGCGTATCACGTTGTTTGTGTGCCCGCGACACTTGTGAAAACGCTGAAGATGGATCACTCGATAGAACAGCGGTATGCAATCAAATTTTGCTTTCGCTTGGGCAAAACTGCTTCGGAAACTTTTGCTATGATTACGGAGGCCTACAAAGAGGACGCCCTATCAAGAGCTCAAGTGTTCCGGTGGTTTAATGGATTTAAAAACGGGAGGGAATCCGTTGAAGACATGGAACGATCTGGACGCCCTTCAACGAGTCGTGTGGATGAAACGGTGGCCAAAGTGAAAGAACTCCTGGACTCCGACCGTCGTTTAAGTCTCAAAATGATCGCCGATGAGGTCTCTGTGAATGAATTTACCTTCCACCAAATTGTTAGGCAAGATTTGATGATGAGGAAAGTTTGCGCAAAATGGGTTCCCCGAGTGCTCACCGCCGAACAAAAGCAACGACGAGTGGACGTTTGCCGTGAGATGTTGAATGAATTGGAAAATAATCCAGACTTTTCAGGCAACGTAGTAACAGGCGACGAATCTTGGACATTCAAATACGACCCGGAGACGAAAGCCCAGAGCTCGGAGTGGCACACACCGGCATCCCCTCGGCCGAAGAAAGCAAGAATGTCAAAGTCCCGAGTCAAGAATATGCTGATTGTGTTTTAGACAAGCGGGGGTTAATTCACAAAGAGTTTGTCCCTCAGGGGAAAACTGTTAATGCCGAATTCTACAAAGAAGTCCTTCGGCGATTGCACAAAGCCGTCAAATGGAAGCGACAGGACCTTGCCCGACGCTGGCGTCTCCACCACGACAACGCTCCGGCGCACACAGCGTTCCTCGTGACCTCCTATTTGACCCGAATTGGAGTTGAAGTTCTGCCGCAGCCACCATACAGCCCTGACATGAGTCCTCCTGATTTATTCCTATTTCCGAAGATAAAAAGATGCCTGAAGGTAATCGTTTCGACGATATCCCGAGCATCCAACGTGCTGTCACGAAGGCACTAACTGGGATAACTCCAACGGAATACAGTGGGGCCTATGAAGCTTGGAAAATGCGCTGGCAACATTGTGTCGACGCCCAAAGCGAGTTCTTTGAAGAATATTAACGTTTTGTACAAATCGGATCAATAAATTTGTTTTTCTAGACTGAGTCTCATTACTTATCTACCACACCCTGTATAGACCTAATACCCTTTATTCACTCCTTTAAAATAAACACAAGGTAATAAGACCAAATCCAAATAAATAAATAGTGTGTGACATTTCGGTAAATGTGTTGTTATCATCTTCAGACAAAAGTACAATCAGTATAAAAGACATTCAGTACTTTTGTCTGAAGATGGTAACAACGCTGTTACCGAAACGTTACACACTATTTATTTATTTGGATTTGGTCTTATTACCTTGTGTTTATAATCTATAATCCATTATTATAAATTATCCTTTATTTGATCTTAAATTTTCTTTCTGTAACAAATGATTACAACAACAACTCAACAAAAAGCTTTATTAAGACCTTTTTGTCTTATACAGATTCTCCAAGCAGAAATGTAGGATACATACAGGAAAAAGGTAATAGTACCTTAATGGTAATATGATATTTATATACAGGAAAAATCATCTAAAGACAATCAAGCTAATAGATTAGTCTGGGTAAATTGGAGGAAATTTATTATACATGGATTTACCGCGTATTTACCGCAAATGTAGATGAAAAAACAAAAGCTAATCACAATCAATATTGAGATAATGAAATTTATACATTGTAATTAAGACAATTGAGCTCATAAACAGATTGGAAAGGGTAACAATTGGTTAGAAGAATTAATTAAATTTTTAAAATTGTTTATATACACATACTTATAAAATGAAAGGATTTAAAAGCACGAATGTTTCTTTTATACACAATACAAACTTCTACTGTCCTTACTGCGATGAAAAAATATATTGGGAGGGCTTGGTTCATCAGTGGTGAACCCTCCCAGCGGTTTCGCCAATTTAATCCACCAGACCGCTTCTCAGAGCTCTAATACTGTATTGGACGATTCTGCTTATATACGCAGCACTGAAGGATGGAATGTTATTGCTTTGTGTTAATATACCTACTTGTTAAGTTTATGAATTTTTCATTAGAAGATATAAAGAAAAATTATGAAAGATACCCTCTTTGGAATTTGCGTATTTATATATGCTGCTCATGAGAGAATATGGTGTCTGCTCATCAAACATGTGATTCATCAATTTTATTATCATCATTTTGTAACAAAGTATTTATTATTTTTATTATTTTTATTGGGGGGTCGGTGGAAGGCTGGTTAAACCGTTTGGTTTTCGACCACTACGACCCAGGTTCGATTCCCGCATTAGACACTTTTTTCTGTTAAAAAAAAATGCTCCAATGGCCCCCGATTCTTGCAAAAGTCCAACCCCACCAGCGAGTGCAAGTAACTAAACGGGGCTCTGGCACATTTGTAAGTGCAAAGTCGAACTGCTTTTCACATGTGTAGACATGTGGTGCGTTTACAGTAAAAACAGTCGCTAACTACCTGATACGTTTCTATTGATTGTTAACTATTAATGGTGAAAATTATTTTTATAAGAAATTGCACTTTAAATATATATATGCAGATAAATGAAAAGATACACTATTCTTAAGCAACTCTAATTAATTTATTAATCTTTTTACAAAACGATTATATGTAAATTGTTGTTTACAAGATGATGATCAATAACACAGAGTAGAGTAATAATATATCACAGATCATTCCTCCTTCCTTATATTGTTCATAGATGGAGAAAACCGGCAAGGAGGGCGTCGAGGTCGGGTAGATCTCCTAGGTGGAGGTGTCGTGGAAATTTGAGGGTCTTGTTCCAGTCGGTGAGGTCCTGCTCCAGCGTTGTCCAAGGTCCAATCAGAATCTTCAGCATATTTGGTATCTGAACCTGTCCTCATCTGATTGACATGCACTTTAAATGTGCCTTTTAGGTTCTTTACTAGATAAACATTGTAACCTAGTCGTCGTATCACCTGGGCCTTGAACCATTTGCGCCTATTTTGTATTACTCTTGTAAACATCACTTTATCTCCAACTTGAAAATGTCGACTTCCACACTCATTTCTCCCAAAAGTCTTCTGGATAAATTCAGAGTTCAAGCAATTTACAAATGTTCTAGGCACATAACTTAGGAGACGTTCTACAGGAGGCTTATCTAAAGAGGTAGGCGTATTTCTATAATTAAACAGAACATTTTGTAAAATACAGTCCATATTTGAGTTTGGAGATTCTTCTAACGACTTTTCCAGAGATTTTTTTATTATTCTTACCGAAACTTCAGCAATTCCGTTAGACGAGGGATTATATGCTGGCGAGGTTAAGTGGTATACATTATTTTTCCGTAAGAACTCCTTAAATTCAATCGAATTGAAGGGGGGGGCCATTGTCAGATACTAAGCATTGCGGTAATCCATACCTGGCGAAACACTCCCGTAGTAGCTTAATATTTTCTTGCGAAGTAGTACCTCTAACTGGGAATACTTCAATCCAATTTGAATTTGCATCTACTACTAATAAATAACAATCACCTCTGAAATAGAAATGGTCAACATGAACTCGCTGCCACGGTTGGTTAGTCCTGGGCCAAGGTGTGTTCTCAGCAGGAGGAGCTGTCTGATGATGCATACAGGGAGAACATTCCTTCACAAACTCTTCAATTTGACTATCCATTTTTGGCCACCAAACCGATGATCTGGCTAGAGATTTCATGCGATTGATTCCTATATGACTTTGATGAAGTAACTTCAACATTTGATCTTGACAGGTACTTGGAATCACTGCCCTAGAATCAACAAAAATGCATCCCTGCAGTACAGAAAAATTTTCCAATTTTGAAAGGAATGGTTTCATTGTTTCATCCTTTTTTGCTAACTGAGGGTCTTCTAATAGATATTCCTTGAGCTTATTTAAAACCGGATCTTTATTGGTTTCTTCTTCAATAATGAGGTGGTCCAATGGAGTTACATTTAAAAATGATATATCATGTGTCACCAAATCAATGTTGTCTTCCCTTGAATTCATTTCCTCAAGTGGAAGTCTTGAAAATGCATCCGCACAGAGCATGGTATCTTTATTTGTATATCTAATATCGAAATCGAAATTTGACAACTCTAAAGCCCACCTATGCAAACGATTTGCAATTAAAGGCGGAAGAAGTCTTTTGTTTCCAAAAACAGTCGTTAAAGCTTTATGATCACTCTTTAACACAAATTTTCTCCCAAACAAGTATTGTCTCAGTTTGGAAGTTGCAAACACAATAGCAAGTGCTTCTTTCTCAGTCTGAGAGTATTTGACTTCTGCACTTGACAATGTTCTGGAAACAAAGGTGATTGGCTTCTCTTCCCCTTCCACAATATGACACAAGACCCCACTTATGCCATAGGCAGATGCATCGCAGGTTAAAGTTAATGGAAGCTTCATTGAATAGTGAATAAGCGCCTGGGAATTTAATAGAGTTAACTTCAAATTCAGAAATGCCTTTTCGCATTGGCTAGACCATTTCCAACGATTGTCCTTCTTTAGGAGTTGATAAAGAGGACCAGCCAAGGTTGACATATTAGGTATGTATTTTGAATAGAAGCTCAACATCCCTAGAAAACTCTTCAATGATGTTTTGTCGAAAGGCTTTTTACACCTTTCTAATGCTTCCAATTTCTTTGAATCTGGTCTAACACCATCTTCATTTATAATATGACCTAGAAAACAAATGTCTTTTTTTAAAAATAAGCATTTTTCTTTATTAAGGGTGAAATTTAGCTCTTTCAATTTATCGAAGATTATTTTTAAAATTCTGTAATGTTCTTGTTCATCTTTAGAACCAATGAAAATATCATCTAAGTATATCACCGTGTTGGGAACATCATGAAAAAGGCTGTCCATACACCTCTGGAAAATGGCTGAAGCTGGACTGATGCCAAAAGGCAATCTATTGTATCGGTAAAGTCCTCTATGGGTAGATACCACTAGCAGATTTTTTGATGCTTCATCCATTTCAATTTGATGATATGCGGAGGAGAGATCCAATTTGGTAAAAATCTTGTTTCCTCCTAGATTTCCCAACATAGTTTCTATAGTAGGTAATGGATATTTCTCATCTTCAATGCAATTATTCAAAGTATTTTTAAAATCACCACACAAACGTAGTTCTCCATTTGACTTTATTACCGTTACTAAAGGCGTAGACCAATCACTAGCATTAACTTTTTCAATTATTTGACTTTTTTCAAGTCTGTCTAGTTCTTTGTCTATCTTCTCTTTAATGGAAAAGGGTACTGGTCTAAATTTAAAAAATTTGGGCTTAGCATTTGGCCTCAATGATATTGAACCTTTAATGCCTTGAATTGGTAAATCTTTATCTTCAAATACTCTCTTATATACTTCTAAAAACAGTTCTAAGTTTGAAATTACATTTATATTATTACAGATATCAAAAACGCAATTGGGCCAATCAGCTTTTAAAATTCTTATCCAATTTCTGCCCAGTAACGGCGTTTGGTTATTAAACTGGCCTGTCACAATTAGGGGTAGTTTTTCCTGATAGTTTTTGTAACTAACATTTACCAAGCATTTTCCAAAAACTGGTATCATATTTCCTGAAAAACTTTTCAAATGTCCACTGTATTTCTCTAGAGTGACATTTTTGAGATTTGTAAGAAAAAATTTCTTTGAAACTACAGACACGTCTGCACCAGTGTCAACCTCCATTATAGTGTCTGCATCTTCAATCTTAACGTTTACCATTATTTTTGGTGCGTTTTCTAATGTGTTGCACTGAATAGTATTCAATTTATTCTGATTGGGTTTATTCATTCCAGAATTTTGGGACGATTTTTTATTCCAACACACTGGAGCAATGTGCCCTTTCTTATTACAAATATAACATTGAGCATTTTTAAATTTGCATAACTTCGTATCGTGGTTAGACTTTCCACAAATTTTGCAAGGATTATTGTATTTACATGGGAAAAAATTTTTAGATCTGGCTTTCAAATTATCAATATCATGACCAGGATTTTTCATCAAATTTACTTGTGACTTCGCTGCCTCTACAGAATTTGCAATAATTATTGCACTATCAAACGTTAAAAATGGTTCACTTAGCAGCCTTTTAAGCGTAGCTTCATCGAAGCAACCACTTACAAATTGATCACACAAATTTTCATTTATGTCAGTAAATTTGCACTTGTCTGCCTGAGATTTAAGCCTCAAAACAAATTTTCCCACAGGCTCATTTTCTTTTTGTACAATCTTATGAAATAAATATCTTTCAAAGTGCTTATTTTTCATTGGATATAAATGGTTGGTTAAAACCTCTACCAAAAGTTTATATTTAAGGTCACTTGGCCTTCTGGGTACCAACAAATCGCGCAAAGTCTTATAAACATTAACATCAATAGACGTTAATAACACAGATACTTTGTCTGCTTCTAATGTTTTGTTCAATTTAAAACATTCTTCTAATTGTTCCAAATAACAATTTAGATCTTCGCCTTCGCGAAACCTTGGAAAATTTGAATTAGTGGTGGCCATACTTACGTTAATTCTTCGTCGCCATTTGATACGTTTCTATTGATTGTTAACTATTAATGGTGAAAATTATTTTTATAAGAAATTGCACTTTAAATATATATATGCAGATAAATGAAAAGATACACTATTCTTAAGCAACTCTAATTAATTTATTAATCTTTTTACAAAACGATTATATGTAAATTGTTGTTTACAAGATGATGATCAATAACACAGAGTAGAGTAATAATATATCACAGATCACTACCCACCATGATTATCATGGCCTGTACCACATGTACTAGGGATAAGCAAAAAAAAAAAAATTATTAACAGAGTGGTTATTTTTATGTTTATATTTTGCTACTCTGTAAATTTCCCTCGTGGCTTATCTTTTGTTTACCATTCATAGTTTGTTCTTGCCTGAAATAAATTGTTGTCTTATCCTGAATTTTTTGTCTTCCCTAATTTTCCACGTGGTAATATATAAATAAGTCTAGTATTTAGTTAATATCAATTTTGCTTGGTTGATAATGTTTAAAAAAACCTCTTTCGGACTTAACTCTATATCTTTTTTAAATTTCACCCAGATTGGTTAAATATTGAGAAAACATATAAGGAACAAATAAATAAATAAACATCGTAATTTAAACAATGTGATATGTAAGTAATAAAGTATGACGTCTTTTCTAGTCGTCTCAAAGTGACACCAGCTTGCCACCAGACCCCCGGGGGATCCAGAGAGGGACAAAGAAGGGGCGTTGGTCCGGATGTTGACAGTTAGTTAGGTTACAGTGGATATTTCGGACAGGCCGCTCAGTGCTTGGTCCGTTTTCATCTCACGGCGGCCCTCGTGGCCGCCGTTTTGGCTCCTCTCTGCACCCGCGGCTTTATGCAGGACGCCAAGATTTCCTCAGTTAATACTCAACTTTCCCCTGGTCCTGGTGCCACGTAAGACGTACTAGGAGAGCGTCTTTTGATCCCAAACTTTGTCCTTACTGTCCCGTGCGGAATTCCCACTCTGCACGCCTTGCCACTCAACCCCGACTGCTTCCAACTCACTTGTTGGTTTACCCGGGTTTACGACATATATATACGTTGACTTTTATATAGAGAAATATATAAACATTCTGAAAATAGAACAATCCATACTTAAATCATTAGATAGTAAAAAGGCATATATTGGATGGAATAAAAGATTTTATTCAATAAATTCAATAAATCTTTTATTCAATCCAATATATGCATTTTTACTATTTAAAATATATTAAGATGTAAATATGAGAAATTTATTACATAGAATACAAATAGATTTATAAATTAATAAAAAAAGGGTTGACTTATTGAAATCGAAAATACTTTTACAGTAATAAAAATAAAAATAAAAACACACGCAGAAATACACAAAAATTTAAACGTAATGATAGAATAAATAAAGGAGTACAAAAGAACACAGAAAATAAAAGTTGGAGTGAAGAACATAAATTTTACAAATTATGTGTCGGCAGTTTACAATGGTCGTTTGGTGACCTATGGTTGGACGCCATCTTTGATTTTTTCGTCTGACTTCTCGCCAATGTTCTTCAAAACATTACTCAAACTTTGGCTTCCACATAACAGCTCACTTTCTCCCCCGCCATAGAACTGGATTGAAATTTTTTATGAATGCTTTTTACAAATGTTTTCTTTTGTTTGTTTGCTTTTTTTTAGTGTAAAAAAAAAAGGGTGTAGGGAGAAACATTTATTAACATTTCTAACATTTGTAATATTTTTCTTTTGAAATTGAACTATTTACATGTATGTAAGAAATAGAACATTTTTAGAAAAAAACTTATATAATCTAAAATACAAATATTTTATTTTTTAAAACATATATTTTATTTTCATTCATTGAGTGTTCTACATTTTTGACCATAGATTTAGAACATAACACTTTGAATATTGTTGTAAATATGTATAGTTAAACCTACCTATTTTTTTAATTCAAGAATATTGAATTCATTTTATAAATTCTATATTACTGTGAAAAATAATTTTATTTGTAATTTGCTTCAGGTATTTCAAAATAAAAACTACTTGATGGGTAAATGATTATCTTTCCTATTTTCACGACTACACCTTCAATTCTCTGTCTTTTTCAACAATAAAACAAAATATTCATAATATATATATGTGGCAATATAATAATAAGGTGGGGAAAAAGAAATAATCACACCACAAGTTGGTAGAGGAACCCAGGCAACCAGAGAGAGAGAGGGAGAGCGCCGGGCCTGGCAACAACCGGGCGGCCGTTTGTATCGCACACAATCCCCCAACCGTCTTAATAGTCCCGAGAACTCACGGGCCCCTCTGGTCGCCCCTTGGAATGTCGCTGGTGGTTTAAATGACCGGACTTTAGCTGCCCGTCTCTCTCTGGGTTGACTGTAGGTTTGCTTTATTATTCCTGCGAGAGTATATATTATGACATGTATATTAAAAATAAAAAAGGCATCTCCTGACCACGAGCACATGTGCTTTTCAGATGGTAGAGCGCCATCTAGTGGAGCAAAAATAAACTAAACGTTTATCAAGCTTGCTCCGTGATATTTGGCCAACCCAATTTCTTGATAAATCAAGAAAAGCCATCCACGAAAGCGTTTCGCGCTGTTGGCGCTCGTCAGCGTGGAGTAGGCTGTACCACTGCGACTAAAAAGATATTTGGTCCCAGAGGCTTCTTGAGAAATAAAGAAATGGGTATTTAATGTGTAAAGACGCTTAACACATGAAAAAAAAGCAGCGCGAAACGCGTTCGTGGATGGCTTTTCTTGATTTATCAAGAAATTAGGTGGGCCAAATATCACGGAGTAAGCTAAATAAACGTTTAGTTTATTTTTGCTCCACTAGATGGCGCTCTGCCATCTAAAAAGTACATGTGCTCGTGGTCAGGAGATGCCTTTTTTATTTTTAATATCAACACCTGACCCACTTATCTTTTTTTTTTCTTTTGTTTTTTCATATATATATATTATTTAATATGTTATTTTAATAAATGCGCTTCTAAATTTATAATAACATGTTTTACAAAAATATAAATATTGTTTGCAGAATATAAATAAAATTTCTTTAAATTTAATTTTAAATCTAAATTTTAGAAACGCTTTGAAGATTTTTATTTGATAATATATTACATTATAATTTATACATTCTGTAATTTTTTAATATTTAAAAACGTGGTTTTGAGTTTCCTTGCGCAGGAGCCATGCTAATCTTCTCTGTATCGTGGTTTTGAGTGGAATATCCAATTTCCATATGTTATGTTCATTTCAATCAAACCAAAATATATTCAAAAATGTATATTCCCTTACTTGATATTATTTAAGGATATTCAGGAGTCAGCAAACTTTTGAGTCGGAGGAGTCCAAAATTACAATTTACAAAATTTCAAAGTTTTTAAAGAGTCACAATTTTTTTTCTTGCCAACAATAAATAGTACTCACATAAATAATATTTACATATGGAACTATATAAAGAGTTTCACATTCAAATATCCGCTTGTGGCTCGCAGTTTACCGACCTCTGGTCTATGTTAAGGTTAGCATTACTCATGTAGATGGGCTCCAAGCCCCGAAAACTTGAGTTAATTAAAAGTGTGTAAAAGAAACCAATTCCTGAAAGGTATTTTCTCAAATATATAATAAATATAAGAGACACATCTCTCCCTTAAATAGCTCAACTTGATCAACTTTTTCTCTCCACGATACTAATTATTACAGATAACTTCATTAAATCAACTTCCATCATTGCTTAACATACTGTAAATAATTACCTTGCGGTTTCTTCTATCTGCTTATGCTGTTGCTTATTTGTTTAATGTATATGTTTATTTAATGCTCTTTTTCTTAATTGTTTATTTTCTTTTTGACAATTCTGTTACCTCCTCTACTACAATTATTGTAAATAGTTTCACGCGCAATTATCCAGATCGGATATAGCGTGTCTTGTTTGAAACTGGTAAAACTGGTAAATAAATCTCTCGCTTTAATTCTGCGTCAGAAAGATGCACTTTCACATTACCCTAGTAAAACCTTTACTATTAAAATAAAAACATAAAGCCTCCAGGGGAAAGTTTCTTTTAAAAATATTTTTCATTTAAAAATATCTCGAGCTTTCGGGCAAGTAAGCCCTTCTACGGGAGAAAATATTTTACATGATTAATACGCCAATAAAATATGATTTAAAATTAAATAAAGTCCATTCACTGTTTACATTTGCTTTAAGGCATGATCAACGCGGGCTTCTGTTGCGCGTGCTTCACTTGGGGGTTATGGGGTGGGCTCAGGGAATATAATGTTATAAACTTCCGGAATATCTATTCTTCTGTTAATGCTATTGTTCTTTCTGGATATGATGGATTCTATTATAAGTCACTGTAGTCTATTGGGGATGTTGGAGTAATGGGTCTTTGGTTCTGATAGGGAGAAGGAATGGCCTGTTTCTCTTATATGTTGGTGTACTAAAGATCTACTGTCTTGATTATCGATATTTCGTTTATGTTCTGATACTCTTATATTCAAATGTCTGCCAGTTTCGCCGACATATTTGGTTTTGCATTCGTTGCATTCTATGGAGTATATGGCATTCTTAATATTGGAAGGATAATCAATGGTATTGTTCTTTGTTATGGGTACTCTTATACTTACACAAAAATGTACTGATGAGGACCGAAACCCCTAACAATAGTATACATGTTGGAATTTTGTCTGAAATTCTGTTATGGCTCATTCTTTAGCATCACTAGTAATGTTTATTATTAGGGTGATGAACAGTGTATTGTTATCATTAAAATTTTACACAAATAAATTTACTGGCAATGCGTTTCTTTTTTAAATCTCTACAGACCTTACTGCAATGATATGATTTAATGAATGAGAGGGCTTGGCTCATCAGTAGTGAACCCTCTCAGCGGTTTCGCCAAATTAATCTCTAGACCGCTCTACTATTGTATTGGACTGGTTTTGTTATATACCCTGCATTTTCTATGGAAGGCAGCTAAATGGTGTTTAATGAACTATGGACATAAGCTTATAGGTCTGTAGAGGCACATATATATAAATTTCAAGGTATTGCATCGAGCAAAGCTCTTCCGCGCAAAACATGTTTTCATAACCATTATATATTAGCAAATTAAATTTTATTGCCCTCTATCGTTAAAATTTTACACAAATAAATTTACTGGCAATGCGTTTCTTTTTTAAATCTCTACAGACCTTACTGCAATGATATGATTTAATGAATGAGAGGGCTTGGCTCATCAGTAGTGAACTCCTCTTCCTCTAATTGTGCATAATAATAAATCAACACTTGAAGTTACACCGCATGAGTTTCTTTTCAATAAAAAATCAAAATTTTATTTTAAGGTGAAATATTGACTATTTCTAACCTTTTTAGATGAGGTATGAAAGGGTGAAGTATGAAGAGTAATGATGAACGTAAAAATAAAAGTGTCCAGGGATGGGAATCGAACCCACAATGTTCCGCTTACCGGCCAGATGCCATGTCCACTAGGCTACCCTGGACGTATTTTTCCGTTCGTAAATGATGCATAAAGTAACTTATAATACACACAATATAATACACTGCGGCTTGTGATTATAAAACAACACTTGAAGTTACACCGCATGAGTTTCTTTTCAATGAAAAATCAAAATTTTATTTCAAGGTGAAATATTGACTATTTCTAACCTTTTTGCAATCACAGGGGCCGCAGTGTATTATATAATATATAATAACAATACACTGTTCACATCACCTTAGTGATAAACTTTACTAGTGACTGTATTATTATTATGGAATGTATTGACTCATCCATTGATGAGCTCTAATCACCCCCTGCAGACACCATCAACAAGCTCTACAAGCTTGATACCCTGATATGATTGAGTGGAGATAAGAAAGAAGAAAAAGTCTAGGCATGATAAGGAATGAGCCAAAACATCAGTTTTGAAAATTTCAGACAAAAGTCAACAACCTGTATATTATTGTTAAGGGCTTAGGTCCTCATCTGTGCAGGGGCGGCTTCGATTTCAAAACATCCAAATCTTTACCATTCCAAGAGTCTAGCATCAGTATCACTATAAAAGGAAAACCCAAAAATACAATATAACAGCGGTATGGTAAATTAAACTGACGAAACCGCTGGGAGGGTTCACCACTGATGAGTCAGGCTTTCCATCAATTTTTCCATTGCAGTAAGGAGAGTAGAAATTGTTTAATTTTTAAAAGAATCATACGCGTCTATAAAAGTTTCGAATTTACAATAATGTATATGTATTGAAGAAAATTTTACTTTTCCATTTTTTTTGTAGGTGTGTAAGAATCAATGAAGGATATAATGTTACTTAGACATTGATCTTAGTGGTTGTTTAATGATTGATTGTGCATGTTGAACTTAAGAAAGTACAAAAGTGGCTTACAACTAATAAAAAAGACCATGGCAATATTTTAATCTTCTTTTAACTTACTGTCGAAATTATTTGTATCAATAATATTCAAATAATAATTAGGAAACACAAGATTTTTCTATTTTTATAATAAATACATGTCTCTCTATATTATATTCAGTTAAAAAATAAAAAGAAAATGACATCTTTAATTTCAAAGAAACATTATTTATATAATTACTTTCTTAATATACAATTCATATTTCACAATTAAAGATGAAAAATAGAATTCCATTAAAAAAAAAAAGAAAGTCGTTATTCAGTAATTTACAAAATATTAATAAGCAGACGAATTATTAAAAATATCAGACGACGATGAAATTGCTCCATTTCTTCGACTGATTACACTGAATATGAGCAGAAGATACCTGCCAAATGAACCAAATTATTCCTTAAAAAGTGTTTACATGGCTTTTTATTCCAGACCATTAATTAAAACGATTAAGCTTATCTTTTGGCATTTAGGCTTAGCAATGGCTCAATTAGGAAACATAATTTGGGAACCATTTTAAAAAGGCTTCTTTAATGATTAACGGTTTCTTGTTTTTCCGGAGTTGTCCTAATTAGTGTAAAATGGGATCTTTCCAACCAGACGATTCCATTACTCGGTAGGATAAATTATAATTTATTCTTTCCCTCGTAAATTGGAGCCGTTTCTCCTTCCAAGTTTTTGCCAGATCGCTCTATACCACCATCGTATATAGCCTAAGATTGTCATATTACATTACATATTGTCTTATTTTATCTTTTTACTATGATTTAGTAAAGGGGATCGATGGAAGGATGGTCTAAACCGTTGGTTTTCGACCGCTACTACCCGGGAACGAATCCCGCATTGGGAACTTTTTCTTATTAAAAATGAATGCTCCAATGACCACCGATTATTTTAAAAGTTCAATCATACCAGCGAGTGCAAGTAACCAAACAGGTCTATGGCACATTTGTAAGTTCAAAGTCGAACTGATTTTCACATGTGTAGATATGTGGTGCACTTACTGTTAAATCAGTCATCAACGATAAGCTACAATTATAATATTGCCATTCGGATTACCTCAAAGGAAAAATCGTAGAATATTCGTCAATGGTTATGCTTGAGATATTTCTCAAATTATCATTGACTTTGTAGACTGAATGAAACGGGTCTATGGCATATTTGTAAGTGAAAGGTTCGAACTGCTTCTCACATGTGTAGACATGTGTTGCACTTACAGTTGAAGCAATCGCCAACAATGAGCTACGATTATAATATTTGCCATTCGGACTACCTCAAGGAAACAATAACAGAATATTCGTCAATGGTTATGTTTGAGATATTTCTCAATATAATATTGGCTTTGTAGACTGAATACCCCCCAGAAAATTCTTCTCTGAATCGACGATAGGTGTCTTATAGTAATTTATCAAAAGAAGCTATTCTATCTTTAAATTTGTTCTATAAACCTGGTAAGTTTACCTCGCAGTGTCTAGTTCATGGAACAACTTGAACTGTAAGGAAGTGATGATCAGTAGGGCAGAAAGGACCTGAGAGGCAATCTGCCATGAGTGTCCCGTAACGTTACAATATTGGCTGAACTTCCTTTTGTTTACATGCCTCTCTACCGAACGGATTTTTATTGATGTCTTACTCTATGATCAGGAAATAAATTCTTTTATTCACACAGATTATTTTTGTTTATTCATATATAGATTCAATTTCTTGGTTTATATATATTTTTCGAATAAAATTATTTTTTATATTGTGATTTTCTTTTGTATTGTGGGTCTTTCAAATTTCAAGGATATATTTTTTTAATTTTCCATCCAAAAATATTGTTTTATTATAAGGAAATGAGAAATATATGTCCCTGTAATTGCGGACAACAGAAAAGAATCATAATAAATATATAAAATAATCTTATTTAAAAAATAACACACACACACACACGCGACGTTATAAGTAACCTTATTCCTGTTTTATAACTAAAAACCTCTTTCTCACTAATCTTCTATTCTAAATGAAATTGATTCTTGCATCTCACAGAATACCATATCTATTTAAAGGCTGTTAAGCATATTGGAATAAAGGTTTTTTTTTATCAAGATATATATCATCATAATGATAATCATGGAATGATGATAACCTAATATTTTACACTACAATATAATGCGGCTTATGATTGTAGAACGAGGTTTAACAATGACTTAATATGATTTAACATTAATCAATGGATTAGCATATTTCCATATGTTCCACTAAATATTTAACTCTTCACTCAATATACGATGATTGTCCCCCACCTCTTTTATTTTGAATCATACAAATCTAATTGTTCAATGGTGTGATATAGCTGAAATAACTTTTTTTCCGCATTTTTAGGGCTATTCAATAAAATAATTTTCGAAAAATATTTTGTATTAATTAATTATTAAGGCTTAATGATCAAGAATTGTAAATACAATACGTTCTTTTTTTTTTCTTTTGGTTCACGGTCAGATTTCAAAAAATTGAATCATTCCGGGAATTCAATGAAAGTAACCTATAAATGGAGATAGGTCAGACATATTTGAATTGGAACCAAACTCAATATGGATATCCCAGGAACTGGCTATAAGAGAAAATCCGAGAAAATTCCGGGAAGATGAGATTTGCTATATAGAGGGAAGAAATTGCATCAAAAGAGAAATGGAAAATCAGTGAAGTGACACGGGACAGCAAAATTATATTTTAATGGCCTGCTCACACCGAACATAGAAAACACACATCTATGTAAGACGTACCAGGCTGTGACTGGTACCAGGCGTGTTTTTTGGATGAAGGAATGTTCTTTGATATAGAAATCAGCTGTACTATTAACACGTCTGCACTTGTATAGAATTGTCGATGAGAAGTCGTCCCAAGGGATAACAGGGTATGATAAGACAATGTTAGGTGAAGAAATATTTTATTATTTAATTTAATTATTCAATGAAAATATTTGGAAGCAGATTTATTATTAATTAATATATGTAAAATCATCATTTAGTTACCTAGCTTGCTTGCTCGATATTCTCTAGCTGTAGATAGTTTTGTTGGTTTGTTAATAATTGTTGACTGGTCGTGGTGACGTCATCAATAAATACTTTCACATCTTCAGATATACAAAGACTTGATTTCTACGTTACAATATCATTACTTACAAACGTCTTTATTAAGACAACTATAATCTCCCTTATAGTTATAGAAGGAAAATAGGTCGGGGAGAAAGTGGTTTGTTGGTTTTTGTGGTAAATGGTAAATGTTCCTTTGAGAAAGTCGATTCTCTCTGAAAACTATTTCCTTTTTTTTTTCTTTCGGTTGGAGTTAAAGGTTTCTCCAGGTACCATTTTTTAAGGGTAACTTTTCGCTTAATTTTAAAGGCATCAATTTTTCTTTCGGTTTCCTTTATTATTAGACTGTACGCTTAGTAATGGCAATATTATTTTCTTTAATTATTTTAATAATTTAGGTAAACGATATTTCTCCTGAAAAGTATGAAAACGTGACTTTTACAAATATTACTTTAATTTTAGGCATTTAAAATATTTTAAAATAAGTTTCCATTAAACACTAATCAATGTTTGTTCTTAAGACTAAATGAAACTTCACTAGAATCGCGCGCTTCTTTCGCGAAGATACATCGTTGAAAAATCGAAAAATGGAACACCCTCTGTAGATTTGGCTTTCGATGTCACAAGTTGAATGTATGAAACTCTTATTGAGTGGATCAACGCCATTATTCTGTGATATACATGTCGTAAACCTGGGTAAACCGACAAGTGAGTTGGGAGCAGTCTTAGGTTGAGTGACAAGGCGTACGGAGTTTGGAATCAAAAGGCGTTGTCACAGGACGTCTCAAGTGGCACCAGGACCGGGGGGGAAGTCGAAGATTACCAGAGGAAATCTCGGCGTCCGGCCAGGAGCCGCGGGTTCAGAGGGGCCAGCCAAGATGTCGGCCACGAGGGTCGCCGTGAGATGAAAATGAACTTAATACTGAGCGTGCCGTTCAGAAGTATGAATTTTCTAACTGTCCTTTGTTCGGCAAACCATCCCTTTTTATCCAGGATCCCCCGGGATTGTTTCTGAATGGTTAGTGACTTATGCAAGTCATCTTCCTTCCCCTGCGGCATCGGTTGCAAACAGGCGCCATCCTGAGACGACTTATGGGATGACGTCATACTTTATTACTTACATACATTTATTATTAATGCTATAAATTATTTGGGTTTATACTAATTTAACTTTGGCCTATCCTATAATGAAAAATAATAATTATTTAAGTTATATTGATAAAGTTATAATATTAATTATATATATGATTAAGGGCTTAAATAAGGATTATTAAATTATATAGCTATGTTTAAATTACGATATATACACTCATGGACAGAACTTAAGAAAGTGGAAAGTTCGGTCGTCTGTTTTTTTTTTTCAGGAAGAAAGAGGAAATTTTGTTCACACTTGTTTATCTTGTGTGTCTTCAATAAAGGTCACTGTGTATCAAATATCCTTCCGAGTTATTGTCTGAATCCCAATATACATGCTGAAAGGTACAACTTCCTTAAGTTTTGTCCATGAGTGTATATTTCAGAGTTATTATCTGAATCCCGATATACATGCTAAAAGGTACAACTTCCTTAAGTTTTGTCCATGAGTGTATCTTTCAGAGTTATTGTCTGTATCCCGATATACATGCTAAAAAGTACAACTTCCTTAAGTTTTGTCCATGAGTGTATCTTTCAGAGTTATTGCCTGAATCCCGATATACATGCTAAAAGGTATAACTTCCTTAAGTTTTGTCCATGAGTGTATCTTTCAGAGTTATTGTCTGAATCCCGATATACATGCTAAAAGGTACAACATCCTTAAGTTTTGTCCATGAGTATATCTTTCAGAGTTATTGTCTGAATCCCGATATACATGCTAAAAGGTACAACATCCTTAAGTTTTGTCCATGAGTGTATCTTTCAGAGTTATTGTCTGAATCCCGATATACATGCTAAAAGGTACAACTCCTTAAGTTTTTTCCATGAGTGTATCTTTCAGAGTTATTGTCTGAATCCCGATATACATGCTGAAAGGTACAACTTCCTTAAGTTTTGTCCATGAGTGTATCTTTCAGAGTTATTGTCTGTATCCCGATATATGTACATGCTAAAAGGTACAACTTACTTAAGTTTTGTCCATGAGTGTATCTTTCAGAGTTATTGTCTGAATCCCGATATACATGCTAAAAAGTACAACTTCCTTAAGTTTTGTCCATGAGTGTATCTTTCAGAGTTATTGTCTGAATCCCGATATACATGCTAAAAGGTACAACTTCCTTAAGTTTTGTCCATGAGTGTATCTTTCAGAGTTATTGTCTGAATCTCGATGTACATGTTAAAAGGTATAACTTCCGTAAGTTTTGTCCATGAGTGTATCTTTCAGAGTTATTGTCTGAATCTCGATGTACATGCTAAAAGGTACAACTTCCTTAAGTTTTGTCCATGAGTGTATCTTTCAGAGTTATTGTCTGAATCTCGATGTACATGTTAAAAGGTATAACTTCCGTAAGTTTTGTCCATGAGTGTATCTTCCAGTAGTTATTGTCTGAATCCCGATATACATGCTAAAAGGTACAACTTCTTTAAGTTTTGTCCATGAGTGTATCTTTCAGAGTTATTGTCTTAATACTAATATACATGTTAAAAGGTACAACTTCCTTAAGTTTTGTCCATGAGTGAATACCATCAATAAAATAAAGTTTGACATGTGTTGACATTACTCAGTGTTGTCTATGCCCCCCTTCCACAACACCTACAGAAAGCCATTTACAAATAAATAGAGCGAGTTTAAAGCAATTCCCCGGGCAATCAACTCTCGATTTCAAGTTTTAAATTAATAAAACAGGTTTGATACCCGAGTTGTTTGAGTTTGCAAGATTTGATTATTTCAATATTTAAATGGCGAGATTGGAGTTTCTTTGAAGTTTTCCCAAGTCTCTCGTCATTTACTCTTCTTCTTTTCAGGAAACTTAAAAGGACCATTTACTCTGTCATATAGAGATAAACTGCCACGTTGTAGGTACATTAAGTCTAACTCTATCATCTGTGATGTGTGTATGCATGTGGTAATTTCTATTCGAGTCTGAATGGTAACGCAAACCTAATCTTGTGTCAAAATGTAATGACTCTTTTCCTGATAGGTGTTTTCATAAAGATCATTCAGCTGTTAATCAACGAATTTTAAAAAAGATTTGTTCCAAGTTCTCTATCGTTTTATTTTCTTGTCATTTTTAAAAGTTCAAATCTTCGTGAATTATTTTTTGAAATACATTCGTAAACAAAACGTAAAGAAGTTTTACCTTTTAGCATGTATATCGGGATTGAGACAATAAATATGAAAGATGTTGCAGTGACCTTTATTGAAGACATACGAGATACCTTTAACGATAAGGAGATGTCCCTTTTTATTTCTTAATTTAAGCACCTTATCTCATTACAATATTACATTTGTATTATTTTTGACAGTTCAGGAATTGTATGGATTGGCCTCAAAGTGTATAATTCCTTAAACTCTATAATACATATGAAAAAGCCATCTCCTTATCGTGCAACTGAAAGTTGCTGATGGCTTGCACCATCTATCGGAATAAATATCAACTATTCTCGTTGATTTTTAATTATTCCAGAATTCCATCAACGAGAATAGTTGATATTTATTCCAATAGATGGCGCAAGCCATCAGCAACTTTCAGTTGAACGATAAGGAGATGCCTTTTATCATAATTATGCACCTTATCCCAGTACAATATTACATTTGTACTATTTTTTCAATAATACATGTTCAGCTATACGAGTTGCCATTGTTGCTCAAAATGGAGCAGCATTCATGAGTGTTGACAATACTATGGATTCTGACCATTGTTGGACAGGATCATCGCTCCAAGATACACCGGTAGCCGTAAGCGTTTTATCCTAAAAATATGGAGAAATCTGACAAGATGGTTTTGTGGTGTAACCAAAATAGAGCTATTTCATCGTCAACTGACAAAGTTGATTTCTCCAAATTCCATTTTCAGAGTTGGTTTTAGCAAAATAATTATTTCATTTAAAATGTGGGATTGAGACATATTAGAGATTAAACTGGCGAAAACGCTGATAAAGTTAATCTATGATTAATCAAACCCTCCCAAATATTGTTTACATTTCAGGAGAGGAAGGAAATTGTTTAAAGGAAATGATAGTGTTAGTTATTTGAAAGTTGAAGAGCCAATCTGGATGTTTCTAATCTTGATCAGAGTTTTGTACGCACTGTTCTTATATGTCAGTCACGTCGTATCTACATGGAGCTGTCTACAAACTTTCTCATTCTGACTAAGAATATACGCTCATGGACAAAACTTGAGGAAGTTGTACCTTTTAGCATGTATATCGGGATTCAGACCATAACTCTGTAAGATACACTTATTGACAAAACGTAAGGAAGTTGTACCTTTCAGCATGTATGTCGGGATTCAGACAATAACTCTGAAAAATACACTCATGGACAAAACTTAAGGATGTTGTACCTTTTAGCATGTATATCGAGATTCAGACAATAACTCTGAAAGATACACTCATGGACAAAACTTAAGGAAGTTGTACCTTTCAGCATGTATATCGGGATTCAGACAATAACTCTGAAAGATACACTCATGGACAAAACTTAAGAAAGTTGTACCTTCCAGCATGTATATCGGGATTCAGACAATAACTCTGAAAAATACACTCATGGACAAAACTTAAGGATGTTGTGCCTTCTAGCATGTATATCGGGATTCAGACAATAACTCTGAAAGTTATTACAGTGAAGACACACGAGATAATCAAGTGTGAACAGCCTCTGTCTCCTTCAAAGTAATATAAAAACTTTCCACTTTCTTAAGTTTTGTCTATGAATGTAAGATAATAGAGTAAGTGAAATTTTCTTAATTGTATAATCTGATTTCGTATGTATTCCCTTTGTTCTATTCCTGAATGTAGACAGCTGTATGCTACGGTCTCGATAATTCTCCAAGATCGGTGTATCAACCACCTTTCTTTCATGTAGTTTTGGACTCAATTTTGGTCGTAAATACCCATTTCTTGATTTCTGGAAGCCTCTAAGACCAGGCATTTTGGTCGTTGAGGTACATGCACCTTGCATCATGCTATTAAGAACCAACAGCCCAAAACGCATACGTGGTTGGCTTAATTTATCAAGAAAGAGTATTTTTGCCAATATTCTGAAATGAAAATCCAACTATTAAGTTTATTAAGAAAAAGGCATCTCCTTATCGTGCAATCGAAAGTTGCTAATGGCTTGCGCCATCTATCGGATTGAATATCAACAAAGCATTGATTTTTATTATTCCACAATTGACCAAATACTCATTCTTGATTAATCAGGAAAAGATAACCACTTTGGCCTTACGGGCTGTTGGCCCTCATCAGTGTGGTGAAAGCTGTACCTCAACGACCAAAATAATTGGTCATTCAGGCATCCTGAAAAATCATGAAACGGGTAGTTAAGCCCAGAATTGTGTGAGACCGCGAAACAAGTTGGGAAAATAGAACAAATGTGATATTGTACTGGGATAAGGTGCATAAATTATGAAAAAAGCATCTCCTTATCGTGCAACCGAAAGTTCCTGATGGATTAAGTTTATATTTATTCCAATAGTTAACTCAAGCTATCATAAGTGGTGCGATCAGGACTTATTATAATAGTTTTAGGTACTTGGGTTGAGGGTGTATGTTTCTCGAGCTAATGAATAATGCCAAGCCAGGCTGGATCCGCCCCAGATGATAGAATCAATCAATATTGCCCAGTAATTTGAGTAGATCGACCGCCATGATGAGTTTTGCAATATCCCCCACCTTGTTATCTCACAGCCGGACTGCTTGAAAAATCTCTTTCCGATACCCATTCTCAGCGCTGGAGATCAAAAAAGAGCTTTTTCTTTTTTCTTCCTCAGAAAAATGCCCTTATTAGGCGCAGGACAAATTATACAAGGAAATATGTCACTGTCTTTGTTGTGCCTTGACAGTAGGGGATGGTCGTCTATTGTCTGGTTTAGTTGGTCTTTACACAGGTCTATGTCTTTACACAGGTCTATGTCTTTACACAGGTCTATGTCTTTACACAGGTCTATGTCTTTACACAGGTCTATGTCTTTACACAGGTCTATGTCTTTACACAGACCTCGCGTTACTGTCGAACATATTTAGGAAGTAATAATTTACCAAGTCATATCTCTAAACTATAAATATCTTGGTCAAAAGAATGCCATACATGTTCAAACATAAACTTTGCTTACGTGAAAAAAATATATATGTCATAATATATACTCTTCCAGGAATAATAAATCCAACCTACAGACAACTCAGAGAGAGATGGGAGGGTAAAGACACCAGCGACATTCCAAGGGGCGACCACTGGGGTCCGTCAGTTAACACCTCGGGTCTTTTAACCATTTAAGCACCAGGCAAGCCGATGTATCGGTTTGATGGGAATTGATGGTTCTTTTCTCCTTAAAAAATCTAATGAAAATTAATTAATTGTATTTTAAAGCGCATATTCTGTTGCATTGTGTTTCATATGTTTTAATGAATCATAAAAGCGTTCATAAAAAAATATAATAATTTAAAGAATAGTTTGATGTCTTTTGAAGGCTAACAATAATCAGGAATGACCTTGAAAACGGCCGGCACCTAAAAGGTTAAGACAGTTGGGGATTGTGTGCGACACAAACGGCCGCCCGGCTGTGCCAGTCCTGTCTCTCTCTCTCTCTGGTTGCCTGGGTTCCTCTTCCAAACTTGTGGTGTGTTTATTTACCCACATTTTATACCACATATATATTTACCAAAATCTATTGCTTTTAAAAAATGGGTATTAAATATTCAGTAACGTGCGATTATAAAAGAGATTTTATTCGCAAAAACAGCTTTAAAGATGAAATTCCGATATAGTAGATGATAGGGGCATAATCTAAAAGAGCACAGTGAAATGTTGGGTCCTTTGCTTTTTATCGAAAAAGATATCTTAGACCTTTAAATGTGAGACGGCCATTCGCGGGAAAATCTTCATGTGCAGAATGCCAAGTATGACGTCTGAACGAGTCAATGGGAGATCTCGCTAGTGATTGGGTGAAGATTTGGGTCAAGAACAATCTTGAAGAGCTAGGTGTGTAAGCATTAGTTAAAACTCGAGATTATTTCGTGGATCATAGGAATCATGATCTGTATCGATAACTGCTTTTGGATGACTGAGATTGGGAGTTTATTGATATCTGCAGCAGCAACAAAATGCTTAGACAATTAATAATTAAAATTATTTTATTGACATATTGTCAATACATGCAAAGTGCACAGTCTGCACTATTTAAAAAAGATAATTACTATGTACAATGAATATAGCGCCTCTACCACCGCTGCAGAGTTTGGTGGAGAATCACCAGTGGGTCTCCAGCGACACCACGTATTTCGCGATTTACAAAGAATACGTAGATCGCGACAACAAAATGCTTAGAGAGGGCCCTGTTTCGACATCTAGCATTTATACGTTCTAAAATATATCAGAAAATAGGCAAATATGTTGACAAAAATGTAAATAGGATATTCAAAGATACAAAATAGGGGTCGGTGGAAGGATGGTCTAAACCAATGGTTTTCGACCGCTACGACCCGTGATCAAATCCCGCATTGGGAACTTTTTTTCTGATTTAAAAAAAATGCTTCAATGGCTATCGATTCATGTAAAATTCCAACCCCACCAGCGAATGCAAGTAACCAAACGTGGCTCTGGCATATTTGTAAGTGCAAAAGTCGTAACTGCTTTTCACATGTGTAGACATGTGGTTCACTTACAGTAAAAAGCAGTCGCCTACTTCTACCAACCATGATTATCATGGCCTGTATCACGTGTACTAGGGATAATAAATAAACATACAAAATATTATCATTAAAATTATTCACAAGAGCGTATAACTCGCGTGATAAATGACGCAGCTCTTTCTGTAGCGTATTCGGCAACAGGCATTCCCGGATGAATAAAAAAAAGTCTACATGATGTTTTAAAGGGTTTCAAAAAATCGTATCTTTAACACTTATTACAACGTAACTTTTACAAAGTTATTTCATATCAGTAAGAGTAGCAGAAAGTTATGTATTTGAAAAAAATAATACGTATTAAATAATTTGATATAATATATTTGATGTAACACGCATATAACACTATGCGGCGCTGAGTTTGTGTATACAAAAATGTAATGCCTCGATAAAGGTTGGCGTTCAGCTAGCCGAAATATTGGCAAAATAAATATTTTATTCAATCCAATATATGCCTTTTTACTATTTATATATATACAGGGTGATCCAAAAGTCCCGCACAACTTTAAAAATTAATAACTCCGCGAATATTTGCGCTAGAGCAATGCGGTAAACACCATTGTGTTCAGAATGCAATGGGATTTTTTATGGCAAATAATGAAAAATTCAAAATTAATTTTAGTTACAACTTTATTCGCTAGATGGCGCTCTACCAGAATCAGCTATTAAGCGGCCAAATTGTTTGATAAATTGAAAAATATAACTGAACGACACGTATTTTTCCTTTTTGAATACCAGGAAAGAACCCAAATATTATCAAATGATAAATTAATAAAACACCATTACGCCAAAAGTTAGAAGAAATGGTTAACGATTTTTAAATACAATCTGAGATATGTAAAATAGGTATATGCAAATTAAAACATGTAGCAAAAAATATTTATATTTTAGATGAAGTTTTGTGAAATAGAATGAATGTTTGAAAATAACTACTGATATCAATACACGATTTTTGAAATGTTAATATAGTACTAAAAATTATGATGGCACTATAATAGGATTTAGTGCTATAAGGAATGTATAGTTTCTTGACTAATTGTGACACTTGACTATTTAACTGGATATTTGTCATGATACAAAGATGAAATATAGAGGGGAGTGACAAAATATATTTGTCGTACTTTATTCCAAATAGCCTATGGGTTTGTCAAATGTTATCATTGTTTATTATACTGTACATAATTTTGAAAATGTATCCCCTAAAAAAAAAACATTTTTAAATCGACCTTTTGCGTTGAAAAACGTGGTAGCAAAATCATTTTGTATTATTTTTTGCGCAAAATTTCTAAAGTTGGGGGGGATACAGAGAATATTCCTTATGCTATTTTTTCTAATGGGCGAAAAGCGATAAACTAAACATAAGGGTTAAAATTGTGTATACCAGTGTTATTCGAGAAGTTATAACACTTTGGCCTGCACGACATAATATAAGATGTGGGCAAATGATTAACAAAGAAATTACTGTTCACAGAAAAAAAAAGAGTCAAGATGTGAGGACAGCATTTATTATTCCCATAACCCAAAACAAAGAGCTGCAAAATCAATCAAAAGCTATCAATTTGCCGGAAAACCCATGCAGCGAATTCTTGACGCATCTCAAAATCGCCAACTTTCAGCTCGTTATATCTTTGAATTTTGTATGGGTACACACAATAGAGACATTAAGTGAAGCGTCTTCGGATATCACAAACATACTCGGCGATTTTAACGCCAAAAGTTCAACTTGGGGATCACCTGTCCAGGATAACAAAGGTCAGCAGGTTGAGGACATGCTAACCGACCTCGACCTTACACCATTAAATAACGGAGAGAACACCTATATATCCAAGTCCACAGGCACAGAATCCGCAATAGACATCACAGCGATAAATTTCAACATCGCGCACCCACAACACAATGGAAAAACCTGAGAGGTTAAATCAGTGACCACAGAACAATTTTAACAACCCTAAACTTCAAAATTGAGAATGTCCAACAGAATAAAAGAACATGGAACTTTAGGAAAGCCGACTTGAAAAAATTCACAGAAAAGCTTGAAGAACTGTGCAACGAAGAATTGAATTTCAGAACGCTTGACAAAAACTTGGAAAAATTCTCTTCGAACATATCCAAAGCTGCAAAAGCATCGATACCTAGAAGGAGACGTAAAGACCTGTGGATACCTTACTGGAAGGGCCACAACATCGAGGCAATGATTGCAGAGAGAGAAACAATATCAATGAACTTCTTGAAACAAAAAGAACAGAAGAAAACAGAAAGGAACTCATTGATATTATTCACAAAATATAACAAGAAATTTGGATATGCAAACAAGAAAAATGGCAGAATTCGGCGAAAAAAATGGATCCAAGAAAGGACAGCCAACACTGGAATATGATTAGAGTGTTAGAAAACAATCAAAACCAACGCCAATCCTCCAATACTCTAACCGATATGAATAGAACAGCGAGAACGAGCAAACAGATGGCTGACATTATTGCTGAATATCTTTAAAGCACTTACAGACTCAACTACACGAATGAAGAAAGGACTCTTAAAAATAATATAAACAAGTTAGTTAAACAAGAAAGAAATTACCATCAACAAGACATTTTCTCGAGAGACTTCACACTGAATGAACTAAACTCATCAATAGAAAAGTTAGATCCAAGAGGTCACCAGGAGATGATCTAATCTTTGGTCAAATGATTAAACACTTTGGAGACAAAGCAAAAAATCAACTCCTACGAATACTGAACATTTCATGGTTACTACCAAAGAATTGGAAGATATCAATTATAGTGCCAATACTGAAACCAAATAAAGATGCCAAGGAATCCAAGAACTATCGGCCAATTGCTCTCATCAGCATACTTTGTAAAATAACAGAACGAATCATCCACTCTAGGCTCATAGTCTGGCTCACTAACAATAATAAAATAAACCCCTACCAAACTGACTATAGATCCAGACACTGTACACCTGATCAACCTTTCTACTTCTGCCAATCAATAATAGATTATTTCCAGGAAAAACCGCCAAAGAAGACAACGGCCGTATTCCTGGATATGACCTCAGCTTCATTCGAGTGTAGAGGGAGAAATTATTTGAAAGGCTGCACAGCATCGGAGTAAGAGGAAAAACCATAATCTGGATTGCAGACTTCTTAAGGGGAAGAAGGATAAAGGTTCGGGTCAATGGAGAAATTTCCAAGGACCGAAGAACATGGGCTGGTGTACCTCAGGGATCTGTGCTCAGTCCTCTACTCTATCTGCTATATATTAACGACATCCATCCTTACCTCACTGAAGACACAAAGGTTGCCTGTTATGCAGATGATATAGCCATATGGCACACAAGTAGCAGTATAGAAAAATCAGACAAAATACTGAACACATCAATGAGAGGACTGGAGAAGTGGGCAATGGAACTCCAAATGACCATAAACCCAATAAAACCAAACCTATGCGTCTTCTCCACTGACAGGGAAAAAAGGCATAAAAATACCCCCAAAATAAGCATAAACAACTAAATAATTGATAAAATTAGAAATCCAAAATACCTAGGTGTGATACTGCAGTCCTGGATCTTTCCAGTTGGTCTCGAGGACCACGCCATCACCATCTCCTCAGCGGGGAAGCACGCGATCTACGTATTCATCGTAGATCGCAAAATGCGTGGTGTCGCTGGAGACCCACTGGCGATTCTCCACCAAACTCTGCAGCGTTGGCAGAGGCGCCATATTCATTGTACATAGTGTATATAATGCATATTATCTTTTTTAAAATAGTGCAGACTGTGCACTTTGCATGTATTGACAAGATGTCTCAATAAAATTATTTTAATTGTCATTGATGAGGAATTTCTATTTACAGAACACATAATTAGCACCTCAAATAGAGCTACCAGAAAACTAAACATTCTGAGATGGCTATGTGGAACAAATTGGGGAGCAAAACCCAGAATTCTCAGAACAACATATATCACCTTAATAAGGCCGATAATGGAATATGCAACACTCGTCTGGGCTCCCTCAAGCTCATCACTAAAAGGAAGACTAGACAGTGTTCAAGCAAAAGCGGCCAAAATAATCACTGGTGCTGTTTCATCCACCAACAATGAGAAAATTCAGAGAGAATGTAGTCTAGACATACTCGAAAGCAGAAGACAATTAAAAACAATAAAATTCACCAATAGCATGAAAACTAAAGAAACCGAACACATATCCCATAGAACCTATTTAAACTGGACACAAAAAGAAAGACTCAAAAGATCTTCAACACTTCAGTACGACAACAATATTAGAAAGGGCATAAATATGAAACACAATGACTTTCAAATTCAAGAAGAACCGATATTTCCTACCCCAGTGCCAACAAATATAATCATCAATCTTGAATGAACCCTGCACAAAAAAAAAAGAGAACAAAAACATACTTAAAAAGAAAGGACTTGGCACAATTGGTTTAAACGATCAGATAAATTATTCGTTGTTGTTGTTGTTTCTTATCCCCTTGTGTGAAGTCTACACGAATTCCATGAGTTCATGCTCCTCGAGCTGTTTTATGATAAGCAGCGGCCTCTCCCAAAGGTCCTTTTTAGTGCATCTAATGCAAGCCACAATGTCTTCTGGAGCTGCAGGTGCCAAGTTACATTTTGGGCAAGTGGGGTAGATTTTGTTGTTATTTTCTATCTTCAATGGCTTGAGATGGCCTATTCTAAATCTTGTAAGTGTCGTTTGATGCTGTCTATTTCTGATGTTCAGAGCTCCTCCTGGGTCCACTCCACTGTACCAACTGTGAAACCAGAGGGCTGTAAAAGTTTCGTTATAAGAAGGAGGGTTAAATACTTAAGGGCCTCCCAGGCCTGGGTAGTAATCTGATCCTAGAATGTACCAACTGTGGCGGTTTATGGACCGTAAGGTCTGGGTGGCCACTCCTTCTAGGATGTACCAACTGTAGGCCGGCTTGTGGACCTTCGAGGTCTGGGTAGCCATTACTGCTCCAGGGATGTACCAACTGTGCTGGGCCCGGGGCCCTAGTTCTGAGCATGGAGAGTGGGTAGGACTATGTGCCTTGCATCTGCAGCCCTTGGCACCCGACTCGCGGGTAGTAGCGGTCTGTACCTGGCTGCCTGAAAGAGGGTGGTAGGGGCTAACTGATCACGACAGACCATTGTGGAACTCAGTGGAAGAGTTAGCGATGCTAATAGGGGTCTGTGACAGGAGTGACGTCCAGTTGTAGATTACGCAAAGTAGGGAGGCTTGACGGCTACCTACATATGCTGAGCAGCCCCTTTCCGTGGTGCGTCCTGAGCAAGTTTCTAACAAGAACGTGGCCAACGCTGACAGCTCGTCTGACAAGTCTGGAAAGACGGATATGCCCAGTTCAGCCTTGCGTAACATGGTGGCGTTCTGGTGTCATTATAATACAGGTCACCCTCCCCCCCCCCCCCCCCCAATAATGCCAATACAAAATATAAAGATTGACATTACCAATGAGGCTCCGGTAGCGCCTGAGAACGGGTGGGAGGCAGATCCCTCTTGCCGTGGAGTGAACGACCTAGACAGAGCTGATAGGCCAGCTCGACGTATTGGGTCTAGTAACTTCTCATGCATCCCTCTTGAAGACAAGGGTAAGCCCGAGGACGCTCAAATTCATTCGGGCTCCGAGCGTTTGCCCAATAATACCTCGTTGGATATTTCTAATAATTCCCTTGCCGCGCCCACTAATGGCCCAGGGAAGTCCCCTATGAAGCAGGCAGCCTCTACACAGCGAGAGTCGACACGACTCGAGAGGATAGGCAGGGTGCCCACTTGAGTCCTCGAAAAGCGACGCGGCCGCCTGAGAATTTGAGCTCAGGTGCCTTCCGCACAGCTAGCTCTGGATACCCAGAGCGAAAGGATAGGAAGGATCGTCCACCCCCCCCCCCTCTTCCCCCTGATATCCGCCTCAACAGGATCATCAACATGGAGATCTCTGTGGATTCTTTCCTGTTGTTTGACCCTTCGTCTGAAACGAGAATCGGCTCAATAGTCCAGGAGTCGGGGGCTGCGATGGATGTCACCAAGGCAAGGTACCTCAATGACCTGAATGAAATGAATGAGTTTCTAAATAAGGCATTGACACCCCAGAAGTGGTGCACGAAGCTTAAGGAGCTTGCCGAGGCGTTCCAGGACTCCCTAGACACCATACGTCGAGGGAGGAAGATTGGAAATGTTCACCCGAACATCCTCGAGCAATGCTTCGATAAGCTTCTCAAGAAACATAGGTCGGCCCTTGGAGAGCTCGAGCTCCTGCGGGTGGAGAAGCGTAACCTGGAGGAAAAGATCCTCAGTCGACCACCCTGCAGTATGGCATAGAGAGGGGAGTGGCAGCGGCTCTTTTAGAGTCGCTGAAACTAGCTGAGGTCGAGGTATGTACTCCCAATGACGCTTCCCCAGTTCTCCCTAAACGAGAGACGCCTCGAAACGAGAAGACGGAGGAGCCCACAAGGGCAAGGTAGAGGGAGCCTCGGTCCAAATACCAACTAGAGACGAGAAAGCTGTTCCGCCATCTCCCCCAAAACAACCTGTTCACACTAGGAACAGCGAGATGGTGGAAAAAGAAGAGAAAGAAGAAAAGGGTTAAGAAGCCTTCAGCAAAAAAGGAAGAGGGTAGGACTGAGGTGACAGCCGGATCAAAAGAGGACCCACCGAGAGCGACGCCTACAGAAGAAGTGAAAGAACTTACTCCCCCGAAGAAGATTAGGGCTAAAGAGGTTAAGGATCCCCCCAAGGCGGCCAAGACTACCAAGCCAGAACCCCCAAAGGTCAAGGGCCCCCTAGATGGAAGGAGGACCTGACCCTGGTAGTTGAGTGGAGTGAGGATGCGGGGTCCGGGTTAATGCTCGCGGTGCTGAAAAGCATCGCTGTTAGCATTCCTAGGCACTGCTATGACCTCAAAATGATTCGGGGTGGGGGAGCTGTGGCTCTCATATTGAAGAACCCCGATGAAAAGAAACTGGCCGTGGAGGCTATAGAGAGGGAGCCTGCACTGAGGCTAGGAGCCTCAAGAGGGACAGGAGGGAGCTGATTCTCTTGGGTGTCAACTCTAACATCAAAGAGGAGACGCTAAAGAAATGGTGGTGCTCCAAAATTCGAGGTGTGGGGACTTCTTGGAAGGATACATGAGATTTTATACAAAGAGTACAAGGAGGCCCTACGCAACGAATTGGGTCATTTCGGGCCTAAAGGAGGCCACCATGAAATCCCTCCTGGTCAAGAAGAGGTTGAAGATAGGTGCCAGGATGGTACCTATCAGGGTGAATTAGGCAGTGTCAACTTGCTTCAGGTGCCTTAGGCCCGGTCATTTCGCAAGGACCTGCGAACATCCTAAGAGGTGTGGGAGGTGCGAGGGCGTGCACTCCCAAGAACAGGGATGCTATATGGAACCGGGTTGTTGACTCTGTTTAGAGGACAACAAGAGGTACGACAGGAATAATCATCGCCCCCGGAGTACGCAGTGCTCGGTGAAGGCCTGGTACGTGAACGGGAGGCGATGGTAGAGGGGCAAAACAAGGAGGTGTGGAGGTTCGTGCAGCTAAATTGCGCTCTTTCGAGGAGGAGCTCCGAGGAGCTAGACCGGATCATTAAAAGTGATCGCACTCATGTTATCCTGGTGCAGGAGATGTACCTGGAGGATGACGGGAGGATGGGTCTAGATACTCGTTACAGTTTTTTTTCTCTAGCGAGAGCAACAAAGCCGCCTTACTGGTCCGGGGAGATTCTTGTTTGGGTTGTGGGTCCTGGGAGGAGGCGGTGGCTGTACAGATCGAGGCGGGGGATCTGAAACTGGTCTGCCTCTCTACGTACATACCACCTCAGGACAACGACCTCGGTAAGCTGGACTTCCTAAATGATTTTTTGGTTGGGAAGGAAGGGCATGAGATCCTGATTGGCGGAGAATTTAACGCGCGCACCCAGCTGTTTGGGGACAGGGAGGAAAATTCTAAAGGAAAGGCGTGGTCGATCTTGTTATTGGTCAGAGTCTGGAGATTTCGAACGTCTATGGTGAATCGACGTTTGCCACGGAAAACGGTGAAAACATCATAGACTTCTCCCTGGCAAGAACGAGCAGGATGCGGCGTTTGAGGTGGGAAACGGACCCCACAGACGTAAGCGACCACATACTCATCAGGTTTGAGACCAGTTGTGAAGTGGAACCGCCATCAGTGGAGAGAGTTCTTCGGTACAGCATCAGGGGGCTTAACCATGAAAGATTCAGACGCCGGTTTGCTTGCACACTTGGGGATAGATTGGCTGGAGCAGTTGACAGAATTTCTATTAATAGCATGGTCAATGAGCTCCACCAGGATATAACCAACGTGCAAAACCTTGGGGCCTGGATCTGGAAAGGTTACCGCATTTAAAAAGTTTAAACAGCCTTGGTGGACCGAGGAGCTGAAGATCGAGAGGAAAAGAGTCAGGGCCATGAGGAAGCTATTCCAGAATAGTACGGGCGAAGAGAGAGTTAGGAGAAGAATAGCTTTCCAGAAGGTCCTAGCAGGGTACAAGAGACACACCAAAAGGGCGAAGAGGAAACACTGGATGGAGCAGTGCAGAACCGTACTGGAGATTAATCCATACGGTCTCCCTTACAGGGCTGTCTCTGGGAAGATAAGGTGCTCCGCTAACTTGAGGCTACTTGAAGGGGAAGATGGGTTCAAGACTCAGGACCTGAAGGAGACCCTGGACCTCATCTTGGATCGGAACTTCGGAAACGAGAACCAGAGAACGAGATCTCTCTGACCACTTGTGGTTTGGTGGATCCGCTCTTTTCTGAGAATAAGGTGAAACTGGTGGCTTTCAAGTTCGGGAACAGGAAATCTCCTGGTCCCGACGGGATCGATAACACGGTCGTGAAAGCCCCGGTGAGGATGCACCCATCGCTTCTTTCAGGTTATTCAATAGGTGCCTGAACACTGGTACATTTCCTGAGGCATGGAAGGTTGCCCGAGTAGTGCTTCTAGAAAAGTCTGGTAGAAAGGGTAATTCTCCTAATGATTATCGTCCGCTTTCTTTACTAGCGTGTCTAGGTAAGGTTCTGGATAGCCTACTAGCTCAGCGACTGAAGCACTGGCTAGAGGTAATGAGCTCCTTTCCTCTTTCCAACATAGTTTTAGGGAAGGAAAGTCCACAACCACAGCTCTAAACGAGGTGTTAGAGGGGGTTGATATGGGCTTAAATAAGGGTGCTTGGGTTCTTCTCGTGGCCCTAGACATTGATGGCGCGTTCAACTCCATGAACTGGAACAAGCTGATGAGAAATTTTATGGACATGGGTTGTCCAGATAATTTGTGCAGCTTGGTTCGTGACTTCCTGAGGGATAGACGGATTAGCCTCAGTTTTGGTGGGCTGATGTTGGAAAGAAACTGTGCTAGGGGTTGCCCCCAGGGCTCTTGCTGCGGACCTATTCTGTGTAATCTCCTGGTAAACACCGTTTTCCAAGAGGAGCTACCTGAGGGAGCCAGGCTGGTTCTCTATGCCGACGACCAGTTCCTCATCATTGAGGCTGCTTCGAGAGCGAAGGCTGAGAAGTGTGTTGAAACTTCATTCCAAATCCCCTCGAACTGGGCCCATGACTCTGGCCTTAAGTTCAATGTCTCCAAAACTAAAGCCCTCAGCTTTAAATCCAGGGAGATAAGAACTAAAAGGAAAGGGATCAAATGGGAACACAAGCCGGCTATCCGGATGTAAGACGGAGGGTAGCGTTGGTCAATAGGATGACCAATAGGAAGGAGGGTACTATTTTTAGGAACCTCTACCTCTCCTGTGTCGAGCCAATCGGGGGTTAAATTCTAATTTATGTTCATTAGCAAATTTTTCTAGATGGAGAAGAGTCTTGTTCGAATCTCTTTCAGCTTTTTTCCAGTTAGTACTGCTGCTCCATAGAATAATGTCATCAGCGAAAAGTCCAATATTGGTTTTATGTGAATTTTTTTCTTCTATGCCTGCAATAAATAGGGTGAAGAGATTTGGGCTAAGGACTGATCCTTGTGGTAATCCTTTAACAATTTGAAGGTTTTAGATAGAGTGCCATTATATTTGACCCTGATGTATCTATTTTTAAGGAAATCATTTATCCAAGTGATAGCTTTTCCATCAATTTTGAAATGTTTGTATAATTTTGTAATTAACTTGTTTTTCCATACTTTATCAAAAGCTTGTGTAAGGTCTAAAAAAGCAGCTATGGTGTGGTTAGCTGGTTTTCTGTTTTGTGCATCTTTTACCTTTTGTGTGAAAAATTAGAGTTGGTCTATTGTCCCATGTCCTTTCCTAAATCCATATTGTTCTTATGGTAAGAGATTTTTTGTATTGAGGTGGTAGGTGAGTCGTCTGAGTGTAATTTTTTCCATTAATTTGCAGCAAATACTTGTGAGGGATATAGATCAGTAGTGTTTTGGGTCATCAGCAGATTTGTCAAGTTTTTTAATTGGAATTATTGTTGCAGTTTTTAGTCTTGAGGCAATTATCCAGTTTTCCAGGAGTTATTGAAAATATTAAGAAGTCTTTCTTTGCCAATTTTGCCCAAGTTTGATATCATTTGGCTATGGATTCCATCTGGCCCAAGAGTCTTGTTTAGGTCAGTGTTTTCTAATGCATAAGCTAGCTCTTTCATATTGAATTTTTTCATGGAAAAATATTATGTGCTGGTGACATTTTTACAGTCATGAATAATCTTTCGGGCCTTTTTTTCAACTTTCTTAACTTTTATTTCAAATTTGATTTTACTACTTATTTGAAATGAATTACCTAAAAGATTGGCAGCATTTTTGTCATTAGTCGCTGGTGACCAACTGTATTCTTAATCATATTTGTGTCTTCAGTTTGTGGCTGGGATCTTTCAATTTGTTTTGCCAAATGCCAAAGTTTTGTATTTGGGTTTCTTGGTTTCATGTTTTCACAAGTTTGTTTTCATTTTTCCCTTTTGACATTTACGTATAATATTTTTATTTTTGCATTCACAATGTTTAGTTCAGTTCTACAATTTGTTTGGTTTTGGGTGCACTTTTCCGTAGCTCATTTCTTTTAGTTATAAGTGTTTGAATATTTTTTGCCTGGTGTGTATAATTTGGAATCCAATTCTTAATATTACCTCTTGGTATTGAAACTTTGGCTGCTTTAATAATGGTGTTTTTGAAAGATATCCAATTAGCCTTTTTGAAGTTCCAGAATTTTTTTTAATTGAGCTGGTTTTGGTCTAGGTGCTAATTTCAATCAAATTAGGCAAATGATCACTTCCAATACTTTTTAATATTTGCCATTTGCATTTGTGGAAAATGTCAGGATAGTAAAAACTTATATCAAGTGCTTGTGCAGTATTATAGCTGTAGGAATGATGGGTAGGATTCCCATCATTTAATCACATGAAGGCATTGTCGTTAAATATGTTTGATAGTATTTTGCCTCTTGGGTTTGGCGTGGAACATCCCCATAGTTGATTTTTGGCATTAAGGTCACCTACAATAATAGTGTTGCCTGTAAGAAATAGAGCCATTTTTTCATCGTCAATAAGTTTATTGTTTGTAGGGTGATACATATTGTATATGTTGATGGCTTTGTTTTGATTGTGGTAGACTTTTATACCTTGGGCTTCGAGGTCTGATGTGTTAACAGCTATGTCCTCATAGTACAAATCCTTGATTAAAAATGCTAGGTCACCCCCTTTAACAGTATATACAGATGGATCTTCTGACCTTAGCCTGAGTAATGGAGGGGCCGTAATTAACATAATACTGCAAGATGGAACACACATCAAAATCAAAGAAGGAGCAGGACAGATTTCGTCAAACTTCACTTGTGAACTGACAGCTATCTGGAAAGCCCTTGATGTATGCCTTAACCAACCATACCTGCATCAAGCAGAAGGAATTTTAATATACAGCGACTCAATATCCGCTCTAGAAGCAATTCAGAAGGGCAATACTAAAATCACACAGAAAATACACTCGTTACTTACCCAACTGGAACCATTGGAGAAGAACTGCATTCTACAAAGGATTCCTGCCCATGTTGGGATCGGGGGTAATGAAATGGCATTTGAATTGGCTAAGGAAGCCAGAAAGTTGGGCCAAAGGAAAGAACAAATGTCATTATTTGACGCTGATGCTTTGTCAAAATACAAGATAATTAAACAAAAAATAAGAAAAGATCAAAATGCTAAATAAACTCTGAGAGAAAAATGACAAAACCTATAACAAGACTTAGAACAAAACACTCTATAAAGGAATGACAATACATCCAGATGGCACAAGAACCTATAGGACATGCAACAACTGTCCTTAGTGGAACTAACACCTACCCACATATTCTCATACCCAGAAATGGCCGCAACCTTGCAGAAAATTGACACAGACCCAGAGCAGCAGCTTTACACACCCAAGATAGTGGATATTGCTGTTGCTGTGATGGAGATGCATGGAGACATCTGAGACTCTTTAATGGACACGACAACAACAGCAACGGCATTCCAGAGTAAAATAAATTATCAGGGATAGATACATATTTTTCAAATGAATTAAAATAAATATAATCGATACTGAGAGAAAGTTGAATTAAAAAAATTAGAAATTTATTATCTTCGAAAACAAACCGTATCTAAAATATCTTTTTTTTTCGCTACATGTTTTAATTTGCATATACCTATTTTACATATCTCAGATTGTATTTAAAAATCGTTAACCATTTCTTCTAACTTTTGGCGAAATGGTGTTTTATTAATTTATCATTTGATATTATTAGGGTTCTTTCCTGGTATTCAAAAAGGAAAAATACGTGTCGTTCAGTTATATTTTTCAATTTATCAAACAATTTGGCCGCTGAATCGCCGATTCTGGTAGAGCGCCATCTAGCGAATAAAGTTGTAACTAAAATCAATTTCGAATTTTTCATTATTTGCCATAAAAAATCCCATTGCATCCTGAACCCAATGGTGTTTACCGCATTGCTATAGCGCAAATATTCGCGGAGTTATTATTTTTTAAAGTTGTGCGGGACTTTTGGATCACCCTGTATATAGTAATCTTTATATATATATACATATATTAATTTTAAAGATTAATTTTATAAAGAAATAGTTTGTATATATATAAACTGAAATAACAAAATGTTTATTGCCTTTTCTTTAAAAATAACGGGAGGAGAATAATGGGGAAAACTTTAAAGAAAGTATGTATGTGTTTAAATATGTCTTCATTGGTAGTTTGTGTAAGTTGTTATTTAGTTGTTATCAGCGGAATAGCAGATGGTGTTAAATAAGTGAGATTTAAAGAAGTGAGTGTTGCCCCACGATATCCAGGGAGATGGATGGAGCTGGTGAACCGTGAGAAAAGAAATTGGCTCCAGAAGGATCTTTTGGCCCAATATACCAGAAATAAAGTGACGCGCTGTCTTCGTCTGCACGCTTTTTTTCTCGAATATTCTGCGCCTCCTAAATTTATGTCGAACGTTTTAGAAATGCATTTGTTACGTTCAGTCATTTAAAAAACGTCGTTTTTTTTTTCGATTTACTTTTTTTGAAATTTTCTTTTATCCTTTTTTTTTGTTTAGATATTGCTTTTTAAGGTAATTTATTTTTATAATATATATACTTTTTCTATTTGTATCTCGATATATTTTAAAAAATTCTTATTTGTTTTTATGAATATGTTTCTGAATATTTTATTTACATATTTTCTCGTATTAAATTTATATTCTTTATAAACATACATTAGCGTGATATTTAAAAAAATCATATTTGAATATATATGTTTTTGATATTATAAATTCTCAATATTCTTTCTTTTTAGGTTTTTTATATAAATGCGATCTTTTTATGGTATGAATAAATATATAGTTTATACTTATGAAACATTTTAATGTTTATATTATTCCAACAATGTTTTTAAATTGACAATTACAATTGTCACATCTTATTTAAAACCTTTTTTATATATCTCTTCTCATTCCTAAGTTTAGTCCATGAAACTTTTTATACTTAACATAAATAACGACAACCTATTTCAGAATTTTATAAAATAATATTAAAACAAAGAAGACATTTCCTGACCACGAGCATATGTGCTTTTTAGATGGCAGAGTTAGGATATGCCTTCTTTCTTTTTAATATCGACATCTAATCTTTTTTATAATTTCTATTATTTTTTCACATATATTATTATGTTTTATAAAATAAATGAAGCTTTCAGGGCTAAATTTCTTGTATAATTTTTATTTTCAAGCTTTCGGACTTGTCAGTCCTTCAACAGGATTATCACGTTAACAAATTAATAATAAATACAATTTTTATATACATATTATTATATACATATTTTAAATACTTATTATATATTGAGAGAAAAATATATCACATTATTTCTGTTTAACTAGAACATTTTCCATATGCAAATGCTACGGTAAATTTCAATAATACTTGGAGCTAAAAACCTAACTTTCCATATTTAAAAAATATAATGTAGAACCTCCCTTTAGTGGACACCTCTCTACAAAGGACAGTTTACATTTGCAAAATTACCATTTTTACTATTTAGCAACTCTCCGGTAAGAGAACACCTCTCCACAAAGGACAGTTTTCATTTGCAAAATTACCATTTTTACTATTTAGTAACTCTTCGGTAAGAGGACACCTCTCTATAAAGGACAGTTTTCATTTGCAAAATTACCATTTTTACTATTTAGCAACTCTCCGGTAAGAGAACACCTCTCTACAAAAGACAGTTTTCATTTGCCAAATTACCATTTTTACTATTTAGAAACTCTCCGGTAAGAGGACACCTCTCTACAAAGGACAGTTTTCATTTGCAAAATTACCATTTTTACTATTTAGCAACTCTCCGGTAAGAGAACACCTCTCTACAAAAGACAGTTTTCATTTGCCAAATTACCATTTTTACTATTTAGAAACTCTCCGGTAAGAGGACACCTCTCTACAAAGGACAGTTTTCATTTGCAAAATTACCATTTTTACTATTTAGCAACTCTCCGGTAAGAGGACACCTCTCTCAAAAGACAGTTTTCATTTGCAAAATCACCATTTTTACTATTTAGCAACTCTCCAGTAAGAAGACACCTCTCCCTAAAGGAAACTTTGACTCTGCAATTAGGTGTCCTTTACAGGGAGGTTCTGCTATATTTTGTAACTCTCTGGTAAGAGGACTCCTCTCCCTAAAGGACACTTTAGCTCTGCAATTAGGTGTTGTCCTTTACAAGGAGGTTCTACTGTATTTATTAACTCTCTGGTAAGAGGACTCCTCTCCCTAAAGGACACTTTAGCTCTGCAATTAGGTGTTGTCCTTTACAGGGAGGTTCTACTGTATTTATTAACTCTATAACTCTCTGGTAAGAGGACTCCTCTCCCTAAGGGACACTTTAGCTCTGTAATTTGGTCTCCTTTACAGGGAGGTTCTACTGTATTTAGTAACTCTCTGGTAAGAGAACACCTCTCCCTAAAGAACACTTTGGCTCTACAATTAGGCGTCCTTTACAGAGATGTAGCTATACTGTATATACAGGGTGATCCAAAAGTCCCGCACAACTTTAAAAATTAATAACTCCGCGAATATTTGCGCTAGAGCAATGTGGTAAACACCATTGTGTTCAGGATGTAATGGGATTTTTTATGGCAAATAATGAAAAATTCGAAATTGATTTTAGTTACAACTTTATTCGCTAGATGGCGCCATACCAGAATCAGCGATTCAGCGGCCAAATTGTTTGATAAATTGAGAAATATAACTGAACGACACGTATTTTTACTTTTTGAATACCAGGAAAGAACCCTAATAATATCAAATGATAAATTAATAAAACACTATTTCGCCAAAAGTTAGAAGAAATGGTTAACGATTTTTAAATACAATCGAGATATGGAAAATAGGTATATGCAAATTAAAACATGTAGCAAAAAAAAAACCTGATATTTTAGATGCGGTTTGCTGGAATCCTCTCAAGTATTTATATTTCGAAAATAATAATTTTCTATTTTTTTAAATTCAACTCTCTCTCAGTATCGATTATATTTATTTTAATTCATTTGAAAAATATTTATCTATCTCTGATGATTTATTTTACTCTGGAATGCCGTTGTTGTTTTTGTCGTGTCCAATAAAGAGCCTCAGATTCTTTTCGTTTGGCCAACAAAAAATGTCCAATTTATATACACATATATTCTTACATAATGAGACTTTAAAGAATGCAAATAATCTTCATCTATTTACATACACAACACATCTCCCCCCTTAATAATACTCCAGTCGGTCTAGGGGTTTCCTTGCTCTCTGAGGTCTAGGACTGCGGACGGGCACTTGCACAGCGGCAGCCTCCGGTTTAGGAGTGCAAGAGGGCACGTGCAAAGCAACAGGCCCTGGTATAGGAGTGCAAGAGGGTACGTGCACAGAAGCAGTCTCCTCCTTGTTTCCTGATGTAACCTTTGGAACCTCCTCTTCACTTTATTTCTGACTTCCACCTACAGGCTTCTCTCCTGATGTTCGAGGAAGTATCAAATTTCTTGTCTCCACTTGTATCTTTCTCACAGGTCGCAATTGATTGATATGCCCCTTATACACGACGCCCTCGCAACTTATAAGGTAGTGACGGTAGCTCAATAATTTCAAAATGGTACCTTTTTACCGTTTAGGTCCAGTTGTATAGTTGCGGAAATAAACCTCGCAACCTGTAGTAAACTGCTCCTGCCTTCTTACGGCCTCATGAAATACCTCTCGCGGATTTCCCATCTTGGTATTAAATTCGAGAATCTCGATCTAAAACTTCTCTTCATTAGCAGTTCCGCCGGGGAATTCCTTTATTACAGTTTGGGGGAATGCTCTATGAGCAAATAGGAATCTTTGTAGATTCGTCTCTAAATCATCCTTCCCATTATTATTTCTCAAAAGGTTTTTAAACTCTCTTACATATCTCTCAGCTAAACCATTTGTACTAGGATTATACGGACTGGTCTTAGTGTGCCGTATACCATTTGTTTTGTTTCCCACTTGGCAAATACGCAAGTAGGAAAAGCAGAATGATTGTTTACAAAACAATTTGTTCTCGTTAGGCTTAATTGAATAGAATGTTTATACTAGTGTAAAGAAACAAATTTACTTATCTTTGGTCAGGCAATCATCCCAAGCTTTACAAATGAATTTATTTTATTTTTCTTTACAATGAATACTTAAAGAATTTACAAATGAATTAAAGCCGCAGCTGAAAGGAATAGTTCTCTAGTGGCGAGCGTGGCAAGAAGAATGTTCGAGAAGGTCGCGAGCTCCCTCTGGCAGTCCGCCAGCTGGCCTCCCATTGGTCAGCGATGACGTAGCTCTCCGTACTTACACTGCTGCGCGCTGCCTTCTGCCACCAATGTTAGAATAAAACGAAACATACTCCCCTCCTGTGGACGTAGTCCACACACAAGGCAAAAGAAAAGGATTACATAGTGTAGAAAGTTTTTTTTTTTTTTTTAAAGAAGAAGAAGAATTATTAGAATGGCAGACGTGCAATCTTCGAGATGGGTCTTATTAGATGATGTTGTTTCTCTGTTTGAAGTTCCACAACTCGGACATTGCCATCCGCTCCAGGTGACACCTTGGTGATGCGGCCAAGGCTCCACTGCATTGAAGGCATAGGAAAGTCTTTTACCAACACCAAATCTCCAACCTTCAGGTTGGAAGAGGGTTTTTTCCACTTGGACCGTTGTTTCAGATTGTTTAGATATTCCCTGGACCATCTTTGCCAGAAAACATCTCTGGCCTTTTGAATTAATTTCCATCTAGTTAAGTAGTTGTCATTAGGGTGATAACTGGGCTCTGGGAGTGCTGTTAATGGTCTTCCAATCAAAAAATGTCCTGGAGTGAGAGGGTTGAAATCATTTGGATCCGAACTCATCGGATACAACGGGCGAGAATTCAAGCACGCTTCAATTTGACTTGTCAGAGTATTGAGTTCTTCAAAATTTAAAACTGCAGATTTTAAACACCTTAGGAGATTATACTTCAATGATTTAATTCCTGCTTCCCAAATGCCGCCGAAGTTTGGAGCAGATGGAGGTATAAAATGCCAAGTGATGTGTTCATTAGCGACATAATTTTGAATTGAAGAATCCTTTACAAGTTGATGTATATTATTCAAAATATTCTTAGCTCCTTTAAAGTTAGTAGCGTTGTCGGTGAAAATATCAGAGGGTTTTCCTCGACGAGAGATGAATCTTCTAAAAGCAGCGAGGAAGGCAGGGGTTGACAGATCTGAAACTATCTCAAGGTGAATAGCCTTCGTTGAGAAACAAATGAATAATGCTATATATGCTTTTAATGTTACTTTTGTTCTTATGACATTAGGTTTAGTTATAAATGGTCCTGCGAAGTCTATTCCTGTTTTGCTAAAAGGGCTTGAGGGTATGATTCTATGGATAGGCAGATCTCCCATGATTTGTTTTGACACTTGGCGTTTCGTCTTGAAACATGTCATGCAACGATTAATGAGCTTTTTTACTAGAATTTTACCGGATGGAATCCAGTACTTTTGTCGGATGGCACACAGAGTTAATTGGAGACCAGAATGAAGATGCTCTACGTGGAATTGTTGTACAATCAATTCTGTAACGAAATGGTTGTGAGGAAGAATTATTGGATGCTTCTCATTGAATTGCAGGTTGCATTTGCGCAGTCGACCTCCTACACGTAGAATTCCTGATGAATCAATAAATGGGATTAAGGATAAAAGTTTTGAGTTTGTTGGTAGTACTTTGCTTTGATTACAACATTGAATTTCAGTTTTAAATTCTGAACTTTGAATGATTTGAATAAGAGTTCGAATTGAATTATCGAGCTCATTAGAGGACAATTCTTTGTGTTTTATTTTGTCGCTGCTGTGTCTAGCATTGTGGATAAATCTTAGGAGCCATGCCGTAACTCTGCTCAGCTTCCTGAATGTTGAGAATTTAAAAATAAAGTCTAGAATAGGACAAGTAGTGAAATGAACAATCGGAACAGTCTTTCTTTTTTCATGACAAACTTCTTTTGGAAGTTCATATGTGATTGGTAGCGGATCTTGTAAACTTGAGTTTGATAGCCAATCAGGACTATTCCACCAAAGTGAATGGTTTACTAGCTCTGAAGAAGTTATACCTCTGGAGGCGCAATCTGCAGGATTATCCTTGGTAGACACATAGGACCAAGAAGATTGCAGAGTTAGTCGCTGAATTTCTGCAATCCGGTTACCAACAAAAGGTTTCCAATGTTTTGCTTCAGATTTTATCCAACATATAACAATCTGGGAATCAGTCCACAAAATTACTCGGTCAATCTGCAACAGCAATGAGCTACAAATGGAATCATATAAATTTGAGAGGAGAAGAGCAGCACAAAGCTCCAGACGAGGTATTGACGTTGCCTTCAAGGGAGCGACTTTTGTCTTGGCAGCAATTAATGTGACTTGAACATGACCAGATTTAAAACGAGATTTCATATAAACAACTGATGAATATGCAGATTCGGAAGCATCACAAAATCCATGGAGTTCTAAAGAATGTATAAGTCCCTTGCAGGAAATATATCTAGGAATTTTAATATGATTTAGCATGGCCAAATCCATTTTCACTCTCCTCCAATGAGAACACAACGATTCAGACAAGGGATCATCCCAATCCAAATCCTGTTTCCACAAAGTTTGGAACAGAATCTTGAAGCTAATGATCACCGGTGATAACCATCCCAAAGGGCCATAAATTCGAGAAATGTCCGATAACAATTGTCTTTTAGAATATACGTCTTTTAGTGAATTGACTGTAATTGTGAAATTATCCGTGGATGGATTCCAATTTATCCCAAGAATCTTAACAGATGAATTATCTCCGATTTCATATGAATCATGTGCTTTCAGCGCTTCTGGTACCTCTGAAAGAACCTCAGGGACATTTGACATCCATTTTCTTATGCAAAAGCCACCAGATAAAAGGATTTTACGGATATCATCAATGAGAACTTTTGCTTCTTCGATTGTTGTTGCGCCAGAAAGTAGGTCGTCTACATAAAAATCAGTTTTTATGATTTTAGATGCCTCTGGGAACAGGAGTTCTTTGTCGGTGGCAAGTTGCATCAAGGTACGGATTGCAAGATATGGTGCACACGACATTCCATAAGTTACTGTGAGCAATCTATACTCCAATAAAGATTCCAATGGACTATTTCTCCAGAAGATTCTCTGAAAGTCGAGATCAGAAGAGTCCACTTTTATCTGTCTGTACATTTTCTCAATATCTCCCGTAAAAGCTATAGGATTAGTACGAAACTTCACAAGAATATTGAAAATATCATGCTGCAATTTTGGTCCAGTATGAAGAAAGTCATTTAAGGAGTAATTGTTGCTAGTTTTGCACGATGCATCAAACACTACTCTTAATTTAGTAGTGCTGCTCTGCTCACGCAGAACGCAATGGTGAGGTATATAATAGCACTTGTCTGATGGTTTGTCACGTTCGTTTTTCGGAATGAGCTCCATGTGGTTGAGAGAAAGGTATTCCATCATGAAATCCTTATATTGCTGAAGAAGATTCGAAGATTTGTGCAATTTTCTCTCAAGAGCAAGAAATCGTTTCATGGCATTCTGACGTGAGTCTCCGAGATTAGGCACAGATTTAAACGGTAGACCAACAGAATATCTTCCATCTGTTGATATGCAAAAGTTCTTGTCATAAATGTCCCCGCAACTCTTCTCCTCTTTAGTCAATGGAAGAGCAGCAGGAACCGATTCTAATTCAAAAAACTGTCGCAGATTATCATCTCCTTGGGATGTTGAGCATAATGAGATATAGTTGTTTCCAGTCTCAGAACTGGAAACATTTCCTGAAAGTATCCATCCTAACTTGGAACTACAGGCTGTGGGTCCTGGATGATTTTGGAATCGTAGTTTTCCTGTATATAAAAATGGGGCTAGGTCTGCACCAATTACTAAATCAATGGGACTTGTTTTATCAAAATTGGGATCTGCTAATAAAGTATTCTTAAGATGAGGCCAATTATCTCTATTTATCAGAAAATTAGGTAAATCAACAGTGATTTGATCGAGTATTATGGATGAAATTTTGAATATTCTATCAGAAAAATGAGGCTTAAATTGAAGAAAAGTCTCACCAGCAGACTGCTGTATTGGTTGGTTACCAATTCCAAAAACTGTGAGTTGGCTCTTTTTAACAGGAAGATTCAACTTTTCACGACAATTTTCTGTTATTAGACTTCTTTGAGAACCAGTATCAATCAAAGCTCTGCATGGATGAAACGATCCATTTTCTGCTCTCACTCTCACGATAGCAGTAGATAATAAGATTGTCTCATTGGGCTTTGTTGTATCACTGAGAAAACATGAAACGCTAGATTGGGCAATTGGGGCTTCAATTGAAGTGGTGGTATTCAAAGGTTCGGGTTGGAAGGAATGCAAAAGAGTGTGATGTTTTTTGTTGCATGATTTACAATGCATAGTGATTTTACATGATGTTACTCTGTGGTTGGATCGCAAACAATTGAAACAAAGGTTATTGGTTTTTACTATGTTCCATCTTTCAAGGAGAGAACTTTTATGGAACTTGTCACATTTGAATATAGGATGTGAATTTTTGCATAATAGGCATTTATCATCACCTTTTGAAATAGAATTATATACATGTGTTTGTTTCACTACAGATTTATCCTCCCTAGCATAACTTTTTATCGATTGCAAACTTTTTGCTTGTTTTTCAAGAAACATAATAAAATTTTCGTAGGATGGAAAGCCATCATCTATCAACGTCAATTCCCATTGCCTTTTCAAATCATCACCTGTTTTTCTTTGTAGGAAATGTATTAGAAAGATATCAACAAGTGTATTTCTTTCCAAACCCAATGATTTCAAATTTCTCATGGCTTATTACATATATCTAGTAGTTCGAAAATAGCCTTGGAATTTATTAGTTTTAAAGGTTTTAAAGTGAATAATTTTGTACATTGTGAAAAGGCAAGTTCTTTTTTGTTATCATATCTGGAGACCAATGTGGCCCAAGCATGGGCATAGTTTTCATCAATAACAGGAAATCCCCTAATAAGTCGTTCAGCGTCTCCAGTAACAGCTGATTGTAAATATTGCAGCTTTTGTGAATCAGTTAGAGCGGTATTGGAATCAATAGACAGAGAAAACAATTGCTTGAAACTAAGCCATTCGTTAACATCACCAGAAAAGGAAGGTAAATTAAATTTAGGAAGTTCTATTTTACTTGTGGTTGGTTGATTTAGATCATCAATTTTGCTTGAACTGGCTGTACAAGATACTTTATTGATATTCGCCACTAAATTTCTAAGATTATCCTTGTATTGCATAAATCTAGAAAAGTAAACTTCATCATCAAATTCAGAAAATGTTAAAAGATTACAATAAGTTTTTTCAATGTTAGATTTTATATCTAAAATATTTTTTTTAAATGTCTGTAAATTTGCATCATCCTTCGATTCAATCATCTTGAGCGAAATTTGCTCAAAATAATCCACTTGTTTGAAATGAAATTCAAGAATATTTAAAGTAGCTTTAAATTTGGCAGCCATCTTTACTTTTTGCTATTATTAATTTTAATAATATATTTCAAAAATGAATTATAATTATTTTTATTTAAATAATTATTTAATAGATTTATTCCCGGGTTTCGGCACCAATGTTTTGTTTCCCACTTGGCAAATACGCAAGTAGGAAAAGCAGAATGATTGTTTACAAAACAATTTGTTCTCGTTAGGCTTAATTGAATAGAATGTTTATACTAGTGTAAAGAAACAAATTTACTTATCTTTGGTCAGGCAATAATCCCAAGCTTTACAAATGAATTTATTTTATTTTTCTTTACAATGAATACTTAAAGAATTTACAAATGAATTAAAGCCGCAGCTGAAAGGAATAGTTCTCTAGTGGCGAGCGTGGCAAGAAGAATGTTCGAGAAGGTCGCGAGCTCCCTCGGGCAGTCCGCCAGCTGGCCTCCCATTGGTCAGCGATGACGTAGCTCTCCGTACTTACACTGCTGCGCGCTGCCTTCTGCCACCAATGTTAGAATAAAACGAAACACCATTCATTTTGGTAAATTGCTCGAATTCACCGGAGACAAACTGTCTTCCGTTATCTGTAACAAAAAATTAGGGCAATCCAATTCTGGCGAGAATTTCTCTAAGATGACTTATAATCGTTTTTCTGGTAATATCTTTGATGATAAAAATTTCTATCCACTTTGAGTATGCGTCCACGAGAACCAAAAACATTCTTCCCATGAACGGACCCGCTAGATCAAGATGAAGTCGATGCCACGGTTTTCGGGCCAAGTCCATTCCGAGATGGTAGCCGGGGGCATGCTTGCCGATTCTTGGCATACTCTACATTCTCTAGTTAACTCCTCGATGTTACTGTCTATGCCTGGCCACCAGAAAATACCGTCTGGCAATCATCTTCATTTTAACAATCCCCATGTGTATTTCATGCAAGTCATTTAAAATTAAAGATATTAATTTTTGGGGAATTACCACTCTTTCACGCCATTGAAGACAACCAAACTCCAAACTTAATTCCTCATTGATCTTATAATGAGGAGCTAGTGGGTTTTCTCTCGGTACCCTTGTGAATTTCCACACACACAGTTGCCTTCTCTAACATTCCTTAATACTATAGACAGTATTTTATCTTGGGGCATCTCATTAGCCACCTCCATAAAAGAGAACGGTACCTCATTCGACTTCCTAAGAAGAAGTACCTGGTCTTCATCAAGAGACTCCCTGACACTCGATTCTAAAGGAAGACGTGACAATGCGTCAACATTGGAATTATCACTAGTTTTTCGAAATTCCACAGTATAATTAAATGCAGCTAATTTTAAGGACCATATTTTAATTCTGGATGATGCACATATGGGAATTGGTTTATGAGGTGAAAATATATGAATTAAGGGTCGGTTGTCTGTGACCAATACAAATTTTCGTCCCAGTAAGTATTGTCTGAATTTCTCAACGCCAAAAGTTATGCTCAACGCTTTCTTTTCTAGTTGAGAGAAACGTTTTTCCGCTTCAGTTAATGTTCTAGAAACAAAGGCTATAGGGAATTCTTCCTTTCTATCATTTCTATGACTCAGAATTACGCCTAGTCCATATTCCATTAATAATGATTTACATTTTTAAAATAACATTCGATATTCTTTCGTCCAATTCCATCTACAATTTTTATTCAAAAGTTGATAGAATAGCGCTAAAATGTTTGCTATATTCTTTATTAATCTATAATAATAAATTAAGAGTCCTATGAAAGATCTCAATTGCGAAACATTCTTTAGGTTCAAGCGCCTCTCTATCACTGCTTTAATTTTATTTTATAAGGGATGCAGTCCATATTTATCCATTTTAAACCCTAAATATTCCACCGATTTCTTTTTAAATTTACATTTATATCTGTTTAACTTTACTTACTTGTAAGTAAGCCTGTGATAGGTCTAGAGTCGAAAGTACGGTGCTTGTAGATAATTTTAAAAAGATCTCATCGATCGATGGAATGGGATACCTATCTAATTCTATTGCTTTATTAGCTGTACATCTAAAATCACCACATATCCTTACACTACCATCCTTTTTTGATGCCGGTACTATTGGAGCGGTCCAATATGCATGAACTATAGGTTATAAAATGCAAGAATTCACTAAACGATCAATTTCATTCTCTACTTTGTTTTTTAGAGAGAAAGGTAAACTTCTGGCCTTACAAAACACAGGAGTCACATCCTTTTTTAAATTAAAATTTATTCTAACGTCCTTTAGACAGCCCAAATCTTTGTTAAACAAATCTGCATAGCTATACATCAAATTTTTATATATTTAAATATATTTCTATTATATTCATTATTTAAAATTTTAATGCTAAACAATATAGAATAATCAAGTTTCAACTGTTTGCGCCATTCTCTTCCTAATAAAATTACCTAGATTTTTTCATTTACAACTATTAATCGTAAATATTGGTTGGCTTCTTTTACAAAAACATTTCTTTGATCTATAATCTCTATTGAATTACCACAAAAGGATTTTAATCTTAAATTTGTTGGAAATAATCTTTTACCTTGCCAATAATTCTTATAAATATCTTTAGGTATTAACGTAACTGGACTTCCTGTATCTATTGTAAAACACAAAGAATAATCATCTACTGTTAAATTTATTGTGGCATCAGTATCGCCCTGTACAGAATATATAGAGTCCTCTTGTACAAATTTACATCCCCACATTCTTTTACTAGCTTTGCAGACCCTACTTAAATGACCCAGTTTATTACATTTTAAAACAAGTCTTTGTTCTATGAGGTAAAACAGATGCCACGTGTGAATGTCTTTCACCACAACTATAACGCACTATTTTGCCTTTGCCACTTTGCCTGAAAGGTCTATACTGCGCCGTACTATTATTGTACTCACCCTTTTTATCCTTTCAATTCACAGGGATTCATGGTTCCCAACATATGGACGAAATTACAATTTATTGCCAAATGTTTCAATTCTCTAAGATATTCCGAAATTGATTCTCCTTCCTGTTGAATTCTCTTTAGAAATCTGCATCGCTGTGGTATCACTTTCTTCTTTGGATCCAAATGCAGCTTAATTCTTTGAATGATAGTATCATAGGGTTGATCTTTCATTAGACCAGGAAGAAAATGTCGTTTCCCTGCTTCAAAGTTTCAGAATCTGGTAGCGAGGTGAAAATCAGCACTTTAATCTCCTCCTTCAGATGCCAAAAAGTAAGCCTCAAATTTTTGTACAAAAAGATCGAAGTGTCCTCCACTGGGCTATAGCATCTAAAAGGTACTATTAACTTTGAACTTGTCATGCTGATCTTTTCTACTCCTTTGTTTTCTTGATCCAGATAGTTTAAAAGATGTAATCTTAACCCATTTTCCTATTTTTCCTCTCCATAATCCGAGAGTCAGATTTGTTTAAAAGATGTAGTTGTTATACTTGCATAGACACCGTTTTCCTCAGCTTTTTACTGGCTCTGTAGATCGCGCATCCTCGTCGCCACTTTTGTTGTGTCGTAATTAGACGTACAAGAGCTCAAACTTGACCATGGCCAACAACAAATGTCCAATTTATATATAAATATATTTTTACATAATGAGGCTTTGAATAATACAAATAATATTCATCTATTTACATAAACAACGGTTAATATATAGCGAGAAGAGTAGAGGACTGAGCACAGATCCCTGAAGTACACCAGCCCATGATCTTCGGTCCTTGGAAAATGTTCCATTGACCCGAACCTTTATCCTTCTTCCCCTTAAGAAGTCTGCAATCCAGATTGGTTTTTCCCCTTACTCCGATGTTGTGCAGCCTTTCAAATAATTTCTACACTCGATCAAAAGCTGAGGTCATATCCAGGAATACGGCCGTTGTCTTCTTTATGCGGTTTTTCCTAGAAATCTATTATTGATTGACAGAAGTAGAAAGGTTTATCAGTTGTACAGTGTCTGAATCTTTAGGCAGTTTGGTAGAAGTTTATTTTATTATTGTTAGTGAGCCAGACTATGAGCCTAGAGTGGATTATTCATTCTGTTATTTTACAAAGTATGCTGGTAAGAGCAATTGGCCGATAGTTCTTTCATTCCTTAGCATCTTTGTTTGGTTTCAGTATTGGCACTATAATTGATATCTTCCAATTCTTTGGTAGTTTACCAGTTTTCCATGAAATGTTCAGTATTCGTAGGAGTTGATTTTTAGCTTCGTCGTCAAAGTGTTTAATCATTTGACCAAAGATTAGAGCATATCCAGTTGACATCTTGGATTTAACTTTCCTATTGGTGAATTTAGCTCATTCAGTGTGAAGTCTCTCGAGTAAATATATTGTTGATGGTAATTTCTTGCTTGTTTAACTAACTTGTTTATATTATTTTTTAGAGTCCTGCCTTCATTCGTATAGCTGAGTCTGGAAGTGCTTGAAAGATATTCAGCAATTATGTCAGCCATCTGTTTGTTCGTTCTCACTGTTCATATCGGTTTGAGTATTGGAGGATTAGTGTTGGTTTTGATTGTTTTATAACACTAATTATATTCCAGTGATGGCTTTCCTTTTTTGGATCCATTTTTTTCGCAGAATTCTGCCCATTTTTCTTGTTTGAATACCCAAATTTCTTGTTCTATTTTGTGACTAATTTCAATGAGTTCCTTTATGATTTCTTCTGTTTTATTTGTTTTGAGAAGTTCATTTTTATTGTCTCTCTCTGCAATCATTGCCTCGATATTGTGGTCCTTCCAGTAAAGTATTCACAGGTCTTTACGTCTACCTCTAGGTATCGATACTTTTGCAGCTTTGGATATGTTCAAAGAGAATTTTTCCAATTTTTTGTCAATCGTTCTGTGATTTAATTCTTCGTTGCACAGTTTTTCAAGCTTTTCTGTAATTTTTTCCCAGTGTTCTTCTATTCTGTTGGAAATTCTCAATTTTGAATTTTAGGGTTGTTAAAATTGGTCTGTGGTCACTGATTGCACTTTTCAGAATTTTCCATTGTGTTGTGGGTGCGATGTTGTAATTTATCACTGTGATGTCTATTGCGGATTCTGTGCCTGTGGACTTGGATAGATAGGTGTTCTTTTCATTATTTAACGGCGTAGGGTCAAGGTCGGTTAGCATGTCCTCAACCTGCTGACCTTTGTTATCCTGGACAGGTGATCCCCAAGTTGGTCTTTCGGCGTTAAAATCACCAAGTATGATTGCGATATCCGAAGACGCTTCATTTAATGTCTCTATCAGGCCTGTATTGATGCTAGTATTATCGTGGTGATAAACATTTATGATTGGGATTGTTTTATCTGTAAGATAGATTTCTATTGCCTGAGATTCTGTCGTGCTTTCTCTAGGCTAACTCTGATTATAGGCGATTTCCTTAAATTTGATTTCTAGAGTTTTAATCAAAACGGCAAGTCCTCCTCCGAATTTTCCCGGTCTGTCCATTCGTAGTGTTGTATAATCTTTGATATTGAATCTCAGATTCTGATTCAATTTTGTCTCCTGAGGACAATTAATATGTACATTGTTGTCACAGAGAAGACAAGTCAGCTCTTTATTTTCCTCTGGGTACCATTTATATTGAGTTGTAGTAGATTGAATTGTGTCCTCGTAGTAGATTTCTCATCATGAGCTCGAGCTGCAGCTCCTGACGCGGCGGTTACACCGGACGCGGTAGCATTACTGGAGATATCAGTTTTGCTATTCATTTGAAAATGGGTGCCGTTGCAACGTTAGTCATCTTGGAAACGAACCAGAATTTGGTCAAATAATCCAAGGGTCCAGGGGGGACCGCAAGGAGGTGTGGTCGAACTTCTCCCCTTCCCCCTGGAATGCCGTCACTACAGGATAAAGCACTCTTGGTGAATATTTTCAATTGTGATTCAGAATCTGCCACTGAAGCTTTACGAGCGTTTCGTTCCTTTAAAGATATTCGAAGCGGTAAAGGACCAATGAGTTGCTACTCTCTAAAGCGATTGATTAAAGGTTTTGAGGAAACTGGATCTCTGGAAGCAAAACCTCGGAGTGGAAGACCATCGACATGCAAGTCAGTGGCTGTTACGGTTTTGCAGAATGCTGAAGCTATTGAAACGTTATCCACGTATGGAGAAGTAAGTGCTAGACAAGTTTCTCGATAAACGGGGATTTCGTATGGAACAGTTTGGAGAGAACACACATTTAGAATTTTTCTATAAAAATATCCTAACAAAATTCAAAGTTTTCACGAGTTGAAAGTCGGAGATTTTGAGAAGCGTCAAGAATTCGCTGCATGGGTTTTCCGGCAAATTGATATTGATGAAAACTGGCTGTCAAATATTCTAAGAACAGATGATGCTCACTTTTATCTAAAGGGAGAATTTAACATTCAAAACTGCCTCATTTTAGCAACAGAAAACCCTAGGATTTTTACAGAAATACCACTTCATCAGCTCAGAGTTACAGTTTTGTGTGGGTTCACTTCTTCTTTTATTATTGGGCCATTTTTCTTTGAAAAAATCAATGGAAGAACTTTTAAAACCGTTTTTGTAACTGGTGAACGTTATGTTCAACTTTTGAGAGAAAAGGTTATTCCCATATTGCAGGACAGACAAGCACTAAGCGAAATAACATTCATGCAAGATGGAGGACCTCCTCATATCTCCCGCGGTGCCAAACAATTGCTGAAGGATACGTTCGGTGAAATTCGTTGATAAGTCGCCACTTTATATACCAGTGGCCTCCAATATCACCAGACTTAACGCCTTACAATTTCGGTTATGGGGGTACATTAAGTCGCGTTTTTATCGATGACGGCCTACCACATTGGCCATGTTGAAGGCTTCTATCAGATGGCACGTTTTATAAATTTCAACTATTTAATTGTAACCATTCTGTCATCTATCGTCTGCAGGCGGTGTTTGAGAATGAAGGGCGCCACATTGAGCAAGGATTGTGACCTAATACAAGAGAGAAGGCAGTTACCTCATGTGTTATATTTTGCAGCTCTTTGTTTTGGGTTATGGAATAATAAATTCTGTCCTCACATCTTGACTTTTTTTTTTGTGAACAGTAATTTTTTGTTTGTCATTTGCCCACATTTTATATTATGTTGTGCAGGCCAAAGTGTTATAACTTCTCGAATAACACTGGTATACACAATTTTACCTCTTATGTTTAGTTTATCGCTTTTCGCTCATTAGAAGAAATAGCATAAGGAATAATCTCTGTATCCCCCCCCCCCCCCCCCCAACTTTAGATATTTTGCGCAAAAAATAATACAAAATGATTTTACTACCACGTTTTTCAACGCAAAAGTCGATTTAAAAATGATTTTTTTTGAGGGGATACATTTTCAAAATTATGTACAGTATAATAAACAATGATAACATTTGACAAACCCATAGGATATTTGGAATAAAGTTCGACAAATATATTTTGTCACTCCCCTCTATATTTCATTTTTGGATCATGACAAATATCCAGTTGAATAGTCAAGTGTCGACAATTAGTCAAGAAACTATACATTCTTTATAGCACGAAATCCTATTAGTAGTGCCATCATAACTTTTGGTACTATAATAACATTTCAAAAATCGTTTATTGATAACAGTAGTTATTTTCAAACATTCAATTTATTTCATAAAACTCCATCTAAAATATAAATATTTTTTGTTACATGTTTTAATTTGCATATACCTATTTTACATATCTCAGATTGTATTTAAAAATCCTAACCATTTCTTCTAACTTTTGGCGAAATGGTGTTTTATTAATTTATCATTTGATATTGTTAGGGCTCTTTCCTGGTATTCAAAAAGGAAAAATACGTGTCGTTCAGTTATATTTTTCAATTTATCAAACAATTTGGCCGCTGAATCTCTGATTCTGGTAGAACGCCATCTAGCGAATAAAGTTGTAACTAAAATCAATTTCGAATTTTTCATTATTTGCCATAAAAAATCCCATTGCCTCCTGAACACAATGGTGTTTACCGAATTGCTCTAGCGCAAATATTCGCGGAGTTATTAATTTTTAAAGTTGTGCGGGACTTTTGGATCACCCTGTACAACTCATAAACAAAATTTAAGGAAGTGGAATGTCTTTGATGTTGCAGGTCATCTGTTTTTTGAAGGAAACGGAAGCAATTTTGTTCATACTTGTTTATCTCGTGCGTCTATAATAAAGGTCACTGTGTGAGAAAGTGTCTATAAAGAGAGAAAGAGAGAGCAAAAATAAATACTGTTATAGGTTTTCTAAATTAGTTGAGTTCGATTTGTCTTCTACAATGCTCATTCACTCCGCACACCTGGGGGCGAAGCCGGGTAATTTAGCTTCTATTACACTTATTTTCAAAGATTTTGAGATTCGTCTAATCAATACGTATAATTTACATATTGGAGCACAATAGTATTTTGCCATTGCTAAACACAATGAAAAATTGGACAATAGTGTCAGTAAAAGTTAGAGATTCAAACTCTTTCTTGTAGAATAGTCACTATCTATAGATAGCTGAAAATGCTTGAATCATTATTTTAATAATTTGCCAAACTCTTAAAGGTGTCTTTTATATTTTATGATATCGTCCATTTTACAACTACAGTAGAACTCCTCAAATTCGGAAAGCTTGGGGCGCAAGGTATTCCGAATTTGAGAGAGTTAGATTTGTGAATATTTATGTGGCATAAATAGGCATTTAGATGACTGAGACAAAGATTTTGAAGCATATGAACAATTTTAGGTTGAATATTATATGTACATTACATAATTTTAATTACGATTTTTAATCAAATGTTCCTTGACTTTTATGAGTTTTGAGCATGAAACCGATGAAAAATAGTAAAATATTTTATTATGTATATAATGCGTGTTACATAGATAAATTTGTATTAAAGTAACATAAACACACACCTGCATTCTTGTCTATAAAAACCAATAATGCACATATGCAGTCCAATAAACGCAAATTTTGATGGCCAAGTAAGTTATGGCTTGGCAAAGAAGTTGCTGATTGTTGTCTGTTTCTTTGGCTTGTTTAACAAAGCTTCTTCTTCTCTCATAAGCATAGTTCGAAGACTATTGATGGTGTTGTAGCTTGCAAGCATTTCTGGTTCAGTGCGCTTTTCCAAATATTTTAATGCAACATCCAAACTTTTCAACGCTTCGCATCTGGGAACATCCGGCTCCAAACTGTCTTCAGAAGTTGAGGAACTATCATCAGAACTGCTGATTTTCATTTTTTCACTCAAAACAGCTTCAACTATATCATCATTGCTAAGAACATTGTGACCTGGATCATCAAGCTTAAGAATTCGGTACTTGCCTCGTTTTTGCCGCTCCTCTTTGGATGCCATTTTGTTGAAGAACAAACTTGTAAATGCAAAAAATTGAGAGTTGAATAAAAGAATTTGAAACTTACAATGTCTGAAAATGTTTGATAATTTGAACTTTAGGTGAATCAACTTTGCAATAAAAAATGCGTGAATGGCTTATGACGTAATAATGCTGCCTTCTTATTGGACAATATCCTAAACTAAGCACAAAGGTTGAATGAAACTGTTGATTTATTTAAGCTTTTAAAAAAGGGGATAAACCCCTAATTAGCGATTATAAATAATCGGTAAAAGTAAATTAATTAAACACTTAAATTAAAAATAAATTACTAATAAAAATTAAATTAAATAAAATAAAAGCAAAGCAAAAGTAAAAGTAAATAAAATAAAATAAAATAATGTTGAAATATCAACAAAATAAAAGCATGTGAAAATTGATTTTTTGTATGTAAAAAAACATTACAATACTTTCCGAATTTGGGAGTTTCCGAATTTCAGAGTTTCCGAATTTGAGGAGTTCTACTGTATTCTTAAATTCATACGTTTTAAAAGATAATATTGAAACTAAAAAAAAACTTTAAACTAAGGATTTTAATAGATCAATCAGTTTTACTTTTCAAAACTTTTAAATTATTATTTTTAATTCAATTATTCTATATGAAATTTTTATTAACAAATCCGACATTTAATCATTTATATGCAAATTCAAAATATTGCATAATATTTGTAAGAATGCATACTTTACAATTTTAATAGAATAGATGTCAACGAAGATGCTGAATCCTATTGGTTTGATGCTTTTATGTATTACTGGATGGGTCAATTTTTGTATCTTTTTGGCAGTTTTTTCCTTGCGCTGCATTCTTGTCATTGCAGCTTTACCTCTGTTATGTCTTCAGGTCTTCTTCGGCTGTGTTTGCTATACTCTGCTTCAGGCATCGCGTCTTCTTAGACTGGCTCGGCTAGTTTCTCTTCATGTGCATCAAACATTTGCTGAATCCCAGCGGAGAATCCTGCAAACTGAGGCCAACATAGCTCATAACATAAAGTACGTGGTATTGTCTTCTGAAATACTGAATTCGTTCAACATTGAACTCCCATTAGTCAAGAAATTACCATTCTTTTCTTTCTTTCTGTGTACCGTATGTTATGTTATCCATTTAAGTATATTCCTAGTATGTAAATATGTTTTCTACAGAATCCCGTATCTTCTGATAAACCTACTGGTTTGGAAGCCAATCAAAATAACAAGGTGTTCCGGTAGAATTCTTGTAGCAATATTATCTAAATTCTTTACTCTCCCTCTAACTTTAATTCAAGTTATCAAAATATCTTTAGATGTGGTGTCAAGACTATTAGCATTTCCCATCATTGCTATATGGAAGAGCAAGCTATTTAAGAACCTTCTGTCCGTTCTTCATGACCAAATCTCAAAGTTGATAAAAGAATTGTCGATGAAAAAGAAACTCTGGCAACCCATCCGTGATATAATAGAACGGCTAAAGAAGTTTTTGAATCATCTTTCCATTCTGCAGTTTGTTGCACTTCTAGCCGGAATGACATTTCCCATTGTTGCTATATGGAAAAGCAATATTTTTAGGAACATTTTTTCTGTTCTATATGATCTTATCTCAAAGTATGTCTCGAATTTGGTGAAAGTATTGTCTAGAAAAGAGGAACTCTGGCAACCCATCCGTGATATAGTAGATCTTCTGAAGAAGTTTCTGTATCATCTTTCCATTCTGCAGTTTTCTGGAATTCTGATTCTAGTCGGAATGACATTTCCCATCGTTGCTATATGGAAGAGCAAGATATTTAGAAACCTTCTGTCTTTTCTTCATGACCTAATCTCAAAGTATGTTTCGAAGTTGGTGAAAGTATTGTCGATAAAAAATGAATTCTGGAAACCCATCCGTGATATAATAGAATGGTTGAAGAAGTTTTTGTATCATCTTTCCATTCTGCAGTTTGTTGGACTTCTGGTTCTAGTCGCAATGACATTTCCCATCTGGACTTGGGCTGTTCTAATGGAACCTCTGCAAGAGCAACTAGGTTGGAGCAAAAAGATGCCAGGTCGGTTAATAGCTACTCTGTGACCAATTAGCTTAATGCAATTATCATCATATTTCAGCAGGCGTGTTGCTCCCCCCTCCCCCCCTTCCGACATAATTACAGAGAGAGTAATTAAATTAATGTTGAAATTCTATCTGTGCCTCCTTCCAATTCTACACGGCACAATATACCCATCTCCTCCCCTATTGGGAATGCTGTTAATTTTTCGCCAGGGCCGATGGCATGTTCAACCACATGGGACCTTTCCAGTAAATTGTAAACTTCTGTTTGTTATCTATAAACTTCTGTTTTATCCTCTTAAAATTAAAGATACTTCGGTCATTAATATTTTTATTATCTTGACGTTTCAACAAAATTTTACTAAGATTTACTGGTCGAATTATCTTTAATTTTAAGAGTTATGAATGCCGGCTAGGCAGCTTCTGTCTTCTGTTTTATTGCTGAGTAGATATGCAAAATTATTCTCTAACCTGAACTCTACCAGTAGATATAGTCTGGTATATACTTTGAACTTCTCTAAAAATATAGTATGATTTACACCACAGATTTACGATGCATTATAAAAGTAAATATAAGCTAACTTTGTCTTTTTTTACAGCTAAACACCTCTTTGGCAGATTGTGATAATTCCATTGGATCCCTTATGAATCTCATGGAATAAACTCGCATTATAACGATCCATAATCCTGGTATGCAACATCTTTACAAAACATAAGACTCTTTTCTTGCTACCAAGGTCTTATATAGGTATCTCTATTCTTTAATCCAGCTTCAGAGTATTCCTCTTTATTACTTCCAGATTTTTACTACGCTAAGAAAAGCGATATTATGACAATCTACTCTATAATGCATAGTATCTTTAAGCCAGTGTACGTTCACATGAGTGGTGTACCAGGCATAGATAGACTCTGGACATGTAACACTTTTTACCCAAGATGAAGAAAAATATCGCTAATGATAAAATATACACATATATATGGTTATATGGTATATATAGGTTTTAGACGTCTATTTTAACGGGAGAGGCGACCCTTGTCTCTTTAGATCAATTTCCTCCCGGCAAAATTTGCATCTATATTTTAGCCATAGATATGGCCCAACCACTTTGCCATCTAAACACCTCTTTGGCAGATTGTCAAGATTCCATTAGATCCCGTGTGGATCTCATGGAATAAAGTCCGCCCTAGACTGACGAGGGTCATTAGCCCGAAACCATGGTTTCTAGGTGGAAGCTTTTCAGTTTGCCAAAGCTGGTGTTGTGGCTTTGTCACCGACCCGAGGCTGCTAGTTGCGGCGACGGTCAATAGATGGCGTCTGGTTTTAGACGTCTATTTTGACGGGAGAGGCGACCCTTGTCTCTTTAGATCAATTTCCTCCCGGAAAAATTTCCATCTATATATATATAGCTGTAAAATGATTAAGCATAAAGGCATCGAGAAAAAATCATTATTAAGATGACAACATCAATCTTTTTATTAATATTATCCCATTGTATAAATATACAAGGTCATGGAGACTAAATACATTGATTAAATTCACAATCTTGGTAGGGTTGGAATACAGGTCTTGTCTTGAGACTCTCACGTATTCCAAGAGGTGTTCTGGTGAGGCCTCTTTGGTCTTGCAAATGGTGCATTGAAGGAAGGTCTTTACACCATCCTGGAAGAGGAGCAGTCTTGTATGGCTGCCAGTTTTGAGTCTGGAGATACAGATTGCTGTCTGTAAGTTCACCCCACATTCCAGAATAGCTCCAGGCTTTTGGTAAAGATACCAGGCTTCCAAGGATAATTTTTTTTAACACATTTATATGAAATTATGTAAAATGGTATCATAACTCGTGTCGTATTGGCAATTCATTGTATCGTGATTTTTCTCCTCATGACCGATTTTATAATTAAAAAGAGTTATCTCTCCATTGAAGTCTGATCTTTTCACCTTAATATTAATAAAAGGGATTATTCTATTGAAAAGAGCTTCATACAAATCTTGATTTAGAGAGAAATATTGAAAACATAATGAATAACACACACTTACAGCTTCATTAAGTCCACCTGTCTTATACAGATTAAGCTTGTTCGGTACCTATACTACAATAGGACCGATACAGAGAAGAGTAGCATGGCTCCTGCGCAAGGATGACACGCAAAATCGTTGTTGTTGTCGTGTTCAATGAAGAGCCTCACATGTCTCAATGCATCTATTTCACTGCAATGTCCACTATCTTGAATGTGTAAAGCTGCTATTCTGGATCAATTTTCTGTTGTTGTTGTTGTGTCCAATGAAGAGCCTCAGATGTCTCTATACATCTCTATCACAGCAATGTCCACTATCTCGAATGTGTAAAGCTGCTGTTCTGGGTCAATTTTCTGTTGTTGTTGTTGTTGTTGTTGTCGTGTCCAATGAAGAGCCTCAGATGTCTCTATGCATCTCTATCACTGCAATGTCCACTATCTTGGGTGTGTAAAACGGCTGTTCTGGGTCCATGTCAATTTTCAGTTGTTTTTGTTGACGTGCCCAATGAAGAGCCCCAGATGTCTCTATGCATCTCTATCACAGCAATGTCCACTATCTTGAATGTGTAAAGCTGCTGTTCTGGGTCAATTTTCTGTTGTTGTTGTTGTTGTCGTGTCCAATAAAGAGCCTCGGATGTCTCTATGCATCTCTATCACAGCAATGTCCACTATCTTGGGCGTGTAAAGCTGATATGCTGAGTCCATGTCAATTTCTGCAAGGCTGCGGCAATTGCGGGACATGAGAATATGTAGGTAGGAATCGTGAACCGTTCCATAATGAATATAGGCCTAGTTACCAACCAAACCTAATTAGAATAAATTCTAAATAACAATGGTGAATGCGACTTGAGCATCGATGAATAATCATTAAAACTTTCTTGACTTTCTAACGGATCTGTGTTACAGACAGAGTCATGCATTCTAAATCTAAGCGAATAATATTCTGATACGAAGAATTCTTATGAAGAATTTTCAAAAGATCGTGATCGAAACTGCGGCCATATAATTTATCAATACAATACTAAAGGTGTGAGCAAGAAATTATAAGCGAATAAATCAGATCTTTTCTCTGTATAGTTAAAAATCAAGCGCATAAAATAAAATATTGAATATAACAAGATAATGATCTAGAAGCATATTAACCTTTATTTGATCCAAAAGATGAAATATAAAAGAAAACTAGAATTCAATTATAAAGTACACTCATGGACAAAACTTAAGGAAGTTGTACCTTTTAGCATTTATATCGGGATTCAGACAATAACTCTGAAAGATACACTCATGGACAAAACTCAAGGAAGTTGTACCTTTTAGCATTTATATCGGGATTCAGACAATAACTCTGAAAGATACACTCATGGACAAAACTCAAGGAAGTTGTACCTTTTAGCATTTATATCGGGATTCAGACAATAACTCTGAAAGATACACTCATGGACAAAACTCAAGGAAGTTGTACCTTTTAGCATTTATATCGGGATTCAGACAATAACTCTGAAAGATACACTCATGGACAAAACTTAAGGAAGTTGTACATTTTAGCATGTATATCGGGATTCAGACAATAACTCTGAAAGATACACTCATGGACAAAACTTACGAAAGTTGTACCTTTTATCATGTATATCGGGATTCAGACAATAACTCTGAAATATTTTTGATACATAGTGACCTTTGACTAAATTAAACTCTTCGAATAAAAATATCAAAATATAACGACGTTGAAGAGGAGTGTCTTATACGAACTCTATTCGCAAGCTTTGGACGCATGCGTCTTTCTACAGGCTTTACACAATGACAAAAAAACTATAATAAAGTCATTGTAAAGCCGGTAGAAGGACGTCCGAAAGCTTGCGAATAAATGTTCCCATTAAGACACTCCTCTTCAATCTTTGTTATATTTTGTTATAGTGACCTTTATTGACAACACACAAGATAACCAAGTGTGAACAAAATTGCCTCTGTCTTCTTTTAAAAAACAGACGACCAGAGACACTAGACTTTCTACATCCTTAAGTATTGTCCATAAGTGTAATGTGTACCGAAATTGTATATTTCTTGACGCCTACTTCAAGTCTGACGCCTCAAAGGTAATTTTTCTTTATTTTTTGACTATTCGTGGTTCTAATATTCATTTGGTATCATGTTATGGGATCATAAACCTTAAATAAATTTATATTCTTTTTGAAAATAGAGCAATCCATAAATAAATCTTTAATTAAAAAGACATATATTGAATCAAAATATCATTTATTGTACCAATATATCAGTTGGCTGAACGCCAACCTTTATCAAGGTTTTATAACATATTTATGTGTGAAAAAATAGTACAAATGTCATTTTGTACTGAGATAAGGTGCATAAATTATTTTTTAAAAGGCATTTCCTTATCGTGCAACTGAAAGTTGCTGATGGCTTGCGCCATCTATAGGAATAAATATCAACTATTCTCGTTGATTTTTAATTATTACAGAATTGGCCAAACAGCCCTAAACGCTTCCGTGGTTAGCTTTTCTTGATTATTCAAGAATGGGTATTTGGCCAATTCTGGAATATTTAAAAATCAACGAGAATAGTTGATATTTATTCCGATAGATGGCGCAAGCCATCAGCAACTTTCAGTTGCACGATAAGTAGATGTCTTTTTTAAAAAATTGTGTGTGTCAATACACACCTTGATAAAGGTTGGCGTTCAGCCAACTGAAATATTGGTAGAATAAATTATATTTTTATCCAATATGTGCCTTTTTAATTAAATATTTATATTCTACTCATGAGAAAAGTGATAGGAAGAAATTGTGATTCTTTGTTCAATCTTTCATACTCCATCTGAGAGAAGTTTCACCACTGATGAACAAAAATCTTTCAATATTTTTCTCATTATATTAAGTAGTGTTAATTTTTTTAACAAAGTATTTATTAATTTAATTTTTTTTATTAACAGAGTGGTCATTTTTATGTTTATTATTTGCTACTCTGTAATTTTCCCTCGTGGCTTATCTTTTGTTTACCATTCATAGTTTGTTCTTCCCTGAAATAAATTGTCGTCTCATCCTGAAGTTTTTTTCCCCTAATTTTCTACGTGGCAATATTATTAACAACAAATAAACAAATTACGCCAATTTCTATAAATTATACTCAATTTGTTTCTAAATATTCATAATAAACCAAAATAAGATTAGATAAGTATATAATAAGATAATTTTACAAAGCAATAAAATATAATATAAATAATTCAAAATAGCCTGGAGTCGTAAAGATAAATTTGCTAGTTAAGCCATCTCCTTTTATTCGATTAAAACAGAAGAATTGAATTAAGGTCGTTCAAAACTGAATTACAATATTCCAGACGAAGTTTTAATATCACAGCCGATTGTAATCCAATTTAGAGATAGGCCTCCATTACGGACGCCATTACTGCTCTGATGATAGCCGCAATGGGGACTTGAGTCGTCTGCGAAATTATTTCCTTTGTTTTCCTAAAATATCGTCTGAATATTTTTTTATATTCTCTTTTGATACTTTATGATAATATAGAAATATCTTTTATAGATTAATATATATTTTGGTTTTATTATTATATTTAGAAATATGCAAATATTTTATTACATATAAAATATATAGTTACATATTGTTCTGAAAATAGAGCAATCCATACTTAAATTATTAGATAATAAAAAGACATATACACCTATCCTCCGATTTACACGGTACTTGTTTTACACGGTTTTCCAAATAAGTTTTTTTTTTTGTTTTTATCGCACTATACTAAAATGCGATATTCTACTCTATACTACCTATGTTGAAAATAATATTGGGAGGCTCTGATTCATGAGGGGGCGAACACCTATTCAGATTTGATAGTTTAATATACACCTATCCCTCGATTTACACGTTTTTCTCAGGAACGTATCTACCGTGTAAATCGTGGGATAGGTGTATTGGATTAAATTAAATATTTATTTGCCAATATTTCGGTTGGCTGAACGCCAACCTTTATCAAGGCATTACATTTTTCTATACACAAATTCAGCGCCGCATAGTGTTAGACAAGAAATAAATTGTAATGCTTCGATAAAGGTTGGCGTTCAGCCAGCCGAAATATTGGCAAATAACTCTTTTATTCAATCCAATATATGCCTTTTTACTATCTAATAGTAACATATTGTAACGTATAAAATATTAGGAAAGACAAATTTCTGGATGATAGGCCAATTTATTTAAGGAAAGCACAAATTGATATTGAAAAATACAGGAGAAACAAAAGAGGGTCGGTAGAAGGATGGTCTAAACCGTTGGTTTTCGACCGTTACGACCCGGGTTCGAATCCCGCTTTGGGCACTTCTTTCTTATAAAAAAAAAAGCTCCAATGGCCATCAAATCTTGCAAGAGTTCAACCCCACCAGCGAGTGCAAGTAACCAAACGAGGCTCTGGCATATTTGTAAGTGCATTATCGAACTGCCCTGAATACGAAGTAAAGGTGACCTGGAATCATACGCGATTGCGCCCCAAACCATGATTCCACGTTGTCGCACGGTGGGGCGTTCCACAATTGCTGCCGGATTGGACCTTTCTCCACGTCGACGCCACACGCGTACACGGCGACTATCACTGGACAAGCAGAAACGCGACTCATCTGAGAACACGACCCTGTGCCATTCCGTCATCCACGTCGATCTAGCCCGGCACAATTCCAAACGTTGGCGCCTATTCGGTGGGGTCAATGGCAGTCTTCTTAGCGGACGGCATGAGTGCAAGCCATTAGCAACCAATCGACGGGAAATGGTTCTGGTCGAGATGGAATGATCTAGGGTGTCTTGCACATGTTGCAGGATGGCGGTACAAGTGGCTTGTGGGGCCGCCACTGCTTGTCGAAGGATACGCCGATCCACACGTGCTGACGTCACTCTGGTTGCACCGACATTCCTATAAATTGCCACATTTCCTTGTTCCAACCATCTTCTCCACAGTCGGTGCACCGTGGACGCACCAAGGTGTGTATCAACTGCGATTTGACGTATGGACCAACCTGCCCTTTTCAGTCCGATCACCATGCCCCTCGTAAAAGCGTCTGTCTGCTTGAACTGCCTCCGTTTACGATGACCTGGCATTCTCTGTTATTACACGTGTCTTTTGACACAAGAACAAAATTTCTACAATGATTTTCCTTTCTGCAAGTTCCTTCCCTTATATCTTACTCCATGTGCGCACCAGAGCTGCGCATTTTACATCATTTGCATAACTCGGTTAGGCGCGTCTACCCTGAAATTTGCATAATTTTCTGGCCACTATTTCTTGGTGTTCCATTTTCAATGTCACACAGTGCATATAAGTTATGTTACATTAGCGCGCATATGTTATGAAAATTCGAAACTATTATAGACACGTATGATTCTTTTTAAAAATAAAACAATTTCTACCGCCCTTATTGAAATGGAAAAATTAATGGGAGGGCCTGGCTCATCAGTGATGAACCCTCCAAGCGGTTTCGCCAGTATATATATATATATAGTATAAATGCTAAGGACTAAACGACCCTTCTATAATGGCCAATTATTCTAGTAAAAGAGTGAGTATTAAAGCTAAAATTTCAAATTGAAAAAAAAAAAGAAAATAAAATACCGATTATTTATGAAAATATTTTCCATTGATGTGTAAAAAGTTTTCATTAAAGCAAAACACCATTAAAATATAATAAATTGTTTAAAAGTACAAAAACATAGAGATTGTATTTAGAGAGAATATCCAAGCAAAAGATAATTAAATAAATTTAAGAAAATATTTTAAATTTAGTGAAATATCCTCACCATTCGAAAACATCAATTTCTATTAACATTTATATCTATGGTAAATATGCAAATATACATATCGTTTTGGAGTTTTTATATCACGCAGTAAATTCCAAAACTTAAATATAACGCGACATAAATTCTAGAAAAAAATGTCAAAATAAAATCTACGCCAATTGTCAAGTTTAACAAACGGCCCACAGATGGCACTATGTTTTATAAATGGAGCTATCTTCTCTGAATTTTATCACTAGAGTTAAGAATAAACTTTATTTACTCATTTTTTAGAAAGATAAAATATATAATATGACGTTCTCAAATAAATATATGTTATATTAAAATATTGTTTTGTTTAAAATTATATTTCATAGATACAAATACTGTTAAATCGACCGCCAGAGGTCATGCTTCCCCTATAAAAACTCATTGTTGTTGTTTCTCGATGGCCGGCTCAAAACTTTTATACATTATGTAAATAACTTTTGTTTTCCTTATTCTACTCGCCTTAAGCCAGGCATTACTTTTATCAAATTATGTTTTTTATATATTCCTTTAACTCAATTAAATTACTGATCAAAACTACTTTTCATTATCATACTTTAAAGATTTCAACCACGATTGCATTACATTACCATATAATCTTCAATTAATCTCAAATCAACAAAAAAATCACTTTTACAACATATAAATTTCCAATATGTATACACTAGCCGAATGACCCGGGCAACGCCCGGTTTTACCCGATTAAATGCTTTTATTCAAATACTTATCGTTACAATTATAAATTGGCGCCGTGGATGTCATTCTTGTATAATATATAAATGAGTTTCAAAAATTGTCAAAAAAATAATAATGCATCGGCCGGTAATCGAACCTGGACCGCTCGCGTAGCAGGCAAGCATTCTACCACTGAACCACCGATGCTTATGAGAAATGGCCATATTTGGGTATTTATTCCATTCACAAAAGCAAACGGTGACAGAATTAAGAATTGATTGATGACTCTGATACTTGTATATTTTAATATTTTGAATTTGTTTACCCAATACAGCTATAAAAAGGTGTAATATTATCAATGGATTTAAATTTCCTGGATTTATTAAAGAAATAATGCTACAGTTTTCTGGCGGGGAGTTTCTTTTATCTTTATATTTTAACTCTTGTAGAAGAACAGAAATGTCCGAAAGCTTGAGATTACGTTAATAAAGATAAATACGAAACTAATATAGACTGTAGTTCTGTTGAGGGCCAACAGCCCGACACGCGTACGTAATTAGATTTTATTGATTAATCAAGAATGGGTATTTGACTAATTCTGGAATAATTGAAAAAAATAACGAATAGTTTATATTTATTCCGATAGATGGCGCAAGCCATCAGCAACTTTCAGATGCACGATAAGGAGATGCCTTTTTCTTAGTTAATATATGTTTATGATGCATTAACGCGCCATCTGTTAAGATAATTTGAAACTATTATAGACGCGTATGATTCTTTTTAGAAATTAAACTATTTCTACTGTCCTTACTGCAATGGAAAATTTATTGGGAGGGCCTGGCTCATCAGTTCATTGTTTATTTTTTAAAAGAATCATACGCGTCTATAATAGATGGTCTAAACCGTTGATTTTTCGACCGCTATGACCCGGGTTCGATTCCCGCATTGGGCACTTTTTTCTGATTTAAAAAAAAAATCTCCAATGGCCCTCGATTCTTGCAAAAGTCCAACCCCACAAGCGAGTGTAAGTAACCAAACGGGACTCTGGTATATTTATAAGTGCAAATGTTGACCTGCTTTTCACCTGTGTAGACATGTGGTGCACTTACAGTAAAAGCAGTCGTCTACTTCTACCCACCATGATTATCATGGTCTGTACCACGTGTACTTGGGATAAGCAAAAAAAAAATAATAATAACAATAATAGTTTCGAATTTTCAAAACAGATGGCGTGTTAATGCATCGTAATAAAGCTAAAAGAAACTAATCCCCAGAAATGGGTTGAATTATTTAATTAATAAATGTAATATTATATTGACAAATAGAATTTTATATATTGATATCAATAAAATAATTTAGTAAAGGGTTTATTATTATTATTTCGTACATAATCTCATAGCCTGGTTCAAAATCACATTAATAGGTACCGCTCAACAAGAGCAACCTAGTTCATGATAGTTGAAACAGTGAATAATATGTGAAGGTTATTCACATATTAAACAAAATTTTAACGCGGGATTAAATCCCGGTTCATGACTGTCGGGAATCGAGGGTGTTATACCCTCTCATCTTAATATCATAGGTTTTAATCAATTTTAAAGTTTAATATCAACATTTTGATATGAAATGGATATTTAAAACCTGATCCTTCAGTACAATTTAACTTTTGTACTGTATTTATTTTTCTCACAACGACTTCATCCGGTTGTTATGATATAAATTTTGTGAAATGAAAAATCCGTTGCTTTTTCATGATGTTGCAAGGGAATTTTTAACTGAAAATTCTACTGTTGATATACTATACAAACATTAATCTATTTTATATATAAATACCCATTTATTTGTTTTTCAAGAAGCCATTGGGACCAAAAATCTTTTTGATCGCTGTGGTACAGCCTAATCCACGGTGACGAGGGCCTAAAGCGCGAAACGCGTTCGTGGATGGCTTTTCTTGATTTATCAAGAAATTTGGTTGGTCAAATATCAGGGAACAGGCTAAATCAAAGTTTAGTTGATTTCTGTTCCACCAGATGACGCTCTACCTTCTGTAAAGCACATGTGCTCCTGGTCAGGATATGCCATTTTTATTATTAATCTATTTATAAGTTGAATAACCACCTGGAGCAGTAAATTATCAAAAGAAAGAAATAATAAGATGAAGAGTTTCTTGCAAGATTTTTTTATACACAATGACCTTTATTGAAGACACACGAGATAACCAAGTGTGAACAACCTCTATCTTCTATCAAAGATTTCCTGGTTCCTCAAGTTTTGTCTATGAGTGCAAACGTATCAATGTGGAATGTAAATAGAAGATGGCAGTCGTGTTTATAGTGTTGGTGCAAAGAAAATTACCGACACGGACAATATCACACACACAGCTTTATTAAGAACACCGGTTTTATACAGTTTCACCACAGGAAAGCAGCATAGATGGAGCTCCTATACTCCAGGCAGCGCAGAGCCCAACAGCCTCCAGGTCTGACGTTATAACAGAATACACACACACACAGCTTTATTAAGAAAACCGGTCTTATACAGATTCACCACAGGAAAGCAGCATAGATAGAGCTCCTATACTCCAGGCAGCACAGAACCCAACAGCCTCCAGGTCCGACGTTATAACAGAATACATACATACAGCTTTATTAAGACCACCGGTCTTATACAGTTTCACCACAGGAAAGCAGCATAGATAGAGCTCCTATACTCCAGGCAGCACAGAACCCAACAGCCTCCAGGTCCGACGTTATAACAGAATACATACATACAGATTTATTAAGACCACCAGTCTTATACAGTTTCACCACAGGAAAGCAGCATAGATAGAGCTCCTATACTCCAGGCAGCACAGAACCCAACAGCCTCCAGGTCCGACGTTATAACAGAATACATACATACAGCTTTATTAAGACCACCGGTCTTATACAGTTTCACCACAGGAAAGCAGCATAGATAGAGCTCCTATACTCCAGGCAGCACAGAACCCAACAGCCTCCAGGTCCGACGTTATAACAGAATACATACATACAGCTTTATTAAGACCACCAGTCTTATACAGTTTCACCACAGGAAAGCAGCATAGATAGAGCTCCTATACTCCAGTCAGCACAGAACCCAACAGCCTCCAGGTCCGACGTTATAACAGAATACATACATACAGCTTTATTAAGACCACCAGTCTTATACAGTTTCACCACAGGAAAGCAGCATAGATAGAGCTCCTATACTCCAGGCAGCACAGAACCCAACAGCCTCCAGGTCCGACGTTATAACAGAATACATACATACAGCTTTATTAAGACCACCGGTCTTATACAGTTTCACCACAGGAAAGCAGCATAGATGGAGCTCCTATACTCCAGGCAGCACAGAACCCAACAGCCTCCAGGTCCGACGTTATAACAGAATACATACATACAGATTTATTAAGACCACCAGTCTTATACAGTTTCACCACAGGAAGGGAGCATAGATAGAGCTCCTATACTCCAGGCAGCACAGAACCCAACAGCCTCCAGGTCTACGTTATAACAGAATACACACACATACAGCTTTATTAAGACTACCGGTCTTATACAGATTCACCACAGGAAGGAAGCATAGATGGAGCTCCTATACTCCAGGCAGCACAGAACCCAACAGCCTCCAGGTCCGACGTTATAACAGAATACATACATACAGCTTTATTAAGACACCGGTCTTATACAGATTCACCACAGGAAGGAAGCATAGATGGAGCTCCTATACTCCAGGCAGCACAGAACCCAACAGCCTCCAGGTCCGACGTTATAACAGAATACATACATACAGCTTTATTAAGACACCGGTCTTATACAGATTCACCACAGGAAGGAAGCATAGATGGAGTCCCTATACTCCAGGCAGCACAGAACCCAACAGCCTCCAGGTCTACGTTATAACAGAATACACACACATACGAGGTGTGTTTAAAAAGTATCGCAAATTTTGAATTTTCGCGGGTTACGTATATTCGAATTTCGATCTTTTTGTGGCTTTATGTTGGTACTCATGTCTCTCACTTATACCGACAAGCTCGGCCATTTTGAATGTTCACTTAATTGTTGGCAGCTGTTTTGCTTGCAGGTGTTTTGGATCGTCTTCGATTTTTACCTATAAAAAAAAAATGGATCAAAGAAACTGTATCAAATTTTGTGTGAAAAACGAAATTAAGTGCGCGGATGCATTCCGAATGTTGATTGTGGCATACGGAGAAGCTACCTCGGACCGAAGCAACGTTTATCGGTGGTACAAAATGTTCTCAGAAGGCCGAGAAGATGTGAACGACGAAGAGCGTGCCGGACGCCCGAGCACTTCAACAACAGACGAAAAAATTAATGAAGTGGAGAAAATGTTATTGGCCAATCGTCGAATCACCGTTAGAGAAATTGCTGAGGACCTAAACATATCGATTGGCTCATGCCATTCGATTTTTTCAATGATTTGGGCATGAGACGGGTCGCCGCGAAATTCGTACCAAAATTGCTCAATTGCGACCAAAAACAGCATCGCTTGAACATTGCTAATGAGATGTTGGACTCTGTCCGCGACGACCCAAATTTGCTCCAGAGGGTCATAACTGGTGACGAAGCGTGGGTTTATGGTTATGACGTGGAAACCAAAGCTCAATCATCTCAATGGAAGCTGCCGCACGAACCAAGACCGAAAAAAGCGTGCCAAGTTCGGTCGAATGTGAAAGTTTTGTTGACAGTTTTCTTCGATTGCAGGGGCGTGGTGCATCATGAGTTCTTGCCACAGGCTAGTACGGTCAATAAGGAATATTACCTGCAAGTTATGCGCAATTTGCGCGAAGCAATCCGCCAGAAACGCCCGGATTTGTGGAAGAACAAAAATTGGCTTTTGCACCACTATAACGCCCCTGCTCACACGTCGTTGCTCGTGCGCGACTTTTTGGCCAAAAACAACACACTAATGTTACTGCAGCCACCGTATTCCCCAGATCTGGCCCCCTGTGACCTTTTCTTGTTCCCTAAACTGAAGAGTCCCATGAAAGGACGACGTTACGCTACGCTTGACGAGATAAAGACGGCATCGAAGGAGGAGCTGAAAAAGATTTTTTAAAAATTATTTTTTGAAGTGCTTCGAAAATTGGAAAAAACTGTTGGCCCAAGTGTATAATATCTCATGGGGATTACTTTGAAGGGGACAAAATTGGTATTTATGAATAAATAAATATTTTTGAAAAAACACAAAAGTCGCGATACTTTTTGAACACACCTCGTACAGCTTTATTAAGACCACTGGTCTTATACAAATTCACCACAGGAAGGAAGCATAGATGGAGCTCCTATACTCCAGGCAGCACAGAACCCAACAGCCTCCAGGTCCGACGTTATAACAGAATACACACATACAGCTATATTAAGACCACCAGTCTTATACAGATTCACCACAGGAAGGAAGCATAGATGGAGCTCCTATACTCCAGGCAGCACAGAACCCAACAACAACCTCCAGGTCCGACGTTATAACAGAATACATACACATATAACTTTATTAAGAACACCGCTATTATACAGATTCACCACAGGAAAGCAGCATAGATGGAGCTTCTATACTCCAGGCAGCACACAACCCAACAACAGCCTTCAGGTCCGACGTTATAGCAGAATACACACACATACAGCTTTATTAAGACCACCGGTCTTATACAGTTTCACCACAGGAAAGCAGCATAGATGGAGCTCCTATACTCCAGGCAGCACAGAACCCAACAGCCTCCAGGTCCGACGTTATAACAGAATATCCACACAGACAGCTTTATTAAGACCGCCGGTCTTATACAGATTCACCACAGGAAGGAAGCATAGATGGATCTCCTATACTCCAGGCAGCACAGAACCCAACAGCCTCCAGGTCCGACGTTATAACAGAATATCCGCACACACAGCTTTATTAAGACCGCCGGTCTTATACAGATTCACCACAGGAAGGAAGCATAGATGGAGCTCCTATACTCCAGGCAGCACAGAACCCAACAACAGCCTCCAGGTCCGACACATGTCCAGTGGCCACAGAATCCACCGTACATAGGTTAGCGTATCATTGAAAAGACGAGTGTGGAATTAGCCGTGTACTAGTCTTCGCTTTCCTCATCCAAATGGACCACGACATTCGGCGATTCTATTAATATCCTCCGAACGGTGACTGTAGCCTTGTAGAATTTATATAAATCAAAGAGAAGACCTTGATCAAACGTCATTCATGCAGTTATATATTTGATGACCATAGGATTGAGACAATGATAAGTCGCCCAAGAGTTATTTTCTCTGTTTCTCCAAGTAAACGCAACCTTATATGCG